>SNQJ01S0016978.1:40478-111352 GCA_010110895.2 Picea sitchensis
CTTGTGGAGATGATTTGTTGATGATATGTTGTTGATATATGTTTCTGATATGTATTCACATCTAACTAATTATGAATTACAGCAATGAGTAATGAGCAAATGTTGAATGTTAACTAAAGAGTTTTTGTGTAAGAGGGAAGTTTTGGGAAAAAGATCCCCACACTCATTCACCCCCCCCTCTAAGTGTGGTAGGTGTGTCCAACAAAGCTGGGCTCTAGAGCATGTGGACATTCAAACCAAAAACATTATTAGTTACCAAAACACCTCTGTTGGCTCCTTTCGTCTGGAGGACATACAAGTAATGTATAAAGTATCTTCCACACCCAAATACACATATAATGTAACATTTATTCTCGATTTTGAAAGGAGAGAATGCACTCAATATGGAAGAACTGGTCATGACATAATCAAGACCTAGTGGAAAAATCCAATCAAGTTTAAATCTGATTCTCATGGTATATATTCCACAACATCTTTATATGCCCACATTTTTTACATTGCCATGATGCTCTGTTGGCTATTTGGATGGAAAATCCCTGCACATTTCAAAGTTGAATGGGTGTCTATAATCAATGAAGTGGTCGAAGGCTATACTTTCAACTGGGAAAAATGATGTCGGATAACCTAGCTATGAAGTTTGTCGAGTACAAATCACTCAAATCAAGAGGGGAACATTCTCCTTTTTACATGTACGCCTACATCATGGATGTTATTTGATTTATGACTCCATTTCCCGTGATGAACTAGAGATGGACCCCGACTAGTTTCGAGCCTATACATTTCTACAAATCCAAACTATGGGAAGAAAATGCTAAATATTTATTTTATGAGATATGTCACATTGTAGTGGTTCTCATTCATGTAGCTATCTATGGTCACCCTCTGCCCAGGATCTCAGAGAACATTATAGGGAACTTAGGCACAATTTTAGATTGGTACATTGAACAAAACTTAGCTTACATCAGAGTGTTCGACTGCTTCATTTCTCCCCATGCCATCCCCAAATTCTTGTCTGATAGGATGGTCTGTAGAGAAGTGGCATACCAAATAGTTGTAGGAGTAATCACCAAAGACTTGAAAGTGACTCGGAAAAAGGTATGTCCATATTTTCCCATACAGGTTGGCATGTTTACATTGTTAGATTTTGGTCATTCAAAAGTCGAGGCTACAACCTTGGAAGATGTCAAATTAGTTGAAATTGAATTCAAAAAAAATGATCCTCATAGAATGTTAGAGAATTGTTTGGCCCAATTTAACATGAAAATAGATATGCACGAAGATTCCCCTTATGAAAATGTTTTCCGAGGAGCTAGATCCTATGAAAAAGTCAAAAACAGATTTAAGACTCTGGTCCCTAACCAATAGGCTAGTTTCCTCATCTTTCAAAACCACAGAAGGAACAACTTGCCTAATATTTTTCAAGGAGAGTCAAATCCCATTCCATATTCACATGAAACTAGATCCAGAGAACCCCAACGAAGCATCTCCACTAAGGCAAAAACTAAATAAGTATTGAACACTACATATGCATTATTTAAACAAATAAAAGCATCAATGCCAGGCCTAAATTATCAACAATTATTAACTTCCCTTGAATCCTTCATGAAATATGGCCATGCTTCTCCCCCTTCATCAACGATTAATAACATTGTTACACCCAGTGTTACTAGACTACAAAATTCTACTGCACTTATTTCCCCTGATCCCTTAGTAACTCCTTTATCAACCAGTTTTGAGGTTCCCAGTTCCGAAGTCATCCATGTAGACGAATTCACTCCCATCTTGACATGCCCCCATCAAGTGTTTTTTTCAATAAGAAAATAAAATTTGTCATCAGAAAAAAATATGACTAGAAGGAAGGAGCGACCACCAAGAGACACACAATAATATATGATGGGGATGAAAAAAATTACCATGAATTTTCCAAAGAGGTTGTGGATTCACTAGAAACTTTTTCATTGCTAACCAATGGTCAGTGGGCAATCTTTCAAAGAAACTGCAAGAAAATTCTCTCTTGGTTGAATGATTACTTAATGAAATACAAAGCACACAACATGTTATCAAGAGCATAATGAATTATGACATACAACAAATCAGGTTGGGTATAAACAACGTATGAATAAGCTTAAGGAAAAAATGGAGATGACTATCCATAATTTACATATTAGTGATTCCATAATTACTCAGCGAGACAGTTCAATACAATAGTTGCAGACCAGATTAGCTTCACTGGAAAATACAAACACATATAATACTTCATTCCAAAAATAAGCATATGAAATTAATGAAAATATGGAAGATGTCAATCAAGATCTATTTCAGAAAATGGATACTATTCATAAATACTATAAGGTAATAAACAATTATCTGAAAATTATTTATGAGAAAGAAAACGGTGCATGTATGGCTAGATCTGAATATTAGGAATTCATTGTATGCAGGAAGAAAGCCAATATTCTTGGTCTCGCCGTTTTTTCACAATCTGAACAGGTGAAAGATGAAATGGCCTTGAAAGTTTTGGAGATGAACCTACAATAAAACAAGAAGCTTGCTAGGGAGGAAAATGAGGCTTGTCTAAATACCCTGTCTACTATAGAGACATAATTGGTTGAATTCAAAGGTAATGATATCTCTAGGAAACTCGAGCAAATTGACATATAAAACAATAAATAAAGCTCCAAAAAGAATAAGGAAAGTATACAATCTATCTTCCAACAGATGAACCAAATTTATTTTCTCAAGATCAACGAGTTGTTGGTAAAACCTAGTTTGTAACACCAAATTACAGTCCAGACAGTAAGGAAGTTCCAGGAGAAGTTACCAGTAGTAAAGAAGAAGGTAGTTTCCTTTTAATTGAATGAGAACATTGAACCTTTGAGATTTGTCATAGCATTGATGGAAATGTGTACCGAGTTCAATGAACCAATGAAATCAAGCACATCTGAGAGAAAATAAAGGATCGTATGAAGAGCCAGCACATCAATCCATAACTCAGCAAAATATGTATTATGTTTTTCAATTTGGATTGTATTCTATATTTACAGTAGATATTCTGGAAAGTCTAACTACTTTTAGTTAAGACAATTTTTGTATAAATACATAGATATTACATCTTTTCTAGGCTTCTTCTAGCTATATTTAAAAGAAATAACTTATTAAATATTAATAAAATAGAAAACAAAGATTCTAATTCCCCTTTAATTTGAGTTATGTGTTTTCTCCGTGTTTCCATTTCCTCTTCATGTTAGCTTCCTTTTGTACTTATTGAAGATTGAATAATTACAATTTAGTAATACATCTACTGTGATCTTAATACATCAGATGTCCATTCAATTACGTATTTTTCCTCTATTCATACTGGGAGTAAAAATAGGACCTCTCATGTGTGTAAATTGTTTCATTCTTAATCATCTATCAAGGGCACATCTTCATTTTTTCTAATACTGCAAATGTGTGTAATTCATACCTTGTTTTATTTTAACAGTTTTGTCAATCATTTCTACATCACTTAAAATTAAATTTATGACTCAACTAATGAGATGATGCCTCTATATTATATTATCATAAATTTCACTTAAAGTTACATCTTATAAGCACTATAAAAATGCACACATCACACAAGACGTTTCCATTGAATTTTCTATTCCATTCCATGCCAATGCAAAATAACTGGACAATCATTAGAACCATTAAAACCCACCTCCTCAACTTTGCCATCTCAGAACTTTCAAATTAGAATTGGAATATGACACCCCTATAATTAAGAACCCATTACATTAAATGCTAAGGAATATGGAATTTCATGTTGCATATGTGATGACGCAGACCCCGTGCCCTTAGTCTGAGATCCACACAAGATCATTCTAATTTCTCCACGAGTCAAGGTGACTCCTTCAGTTCCCTGCCGAAACCTTCAATGAATCTGATCCACAGGTCCTTCACGAACACCCCACCTGCACCATGTGCACCGGGTGTGAATCTTTGCCTCCACACAACCACAACTCGACCTTAGCATAACTTCTTTTCGCAACTCGCAACTAGCGAGTTCATGAGTCGAAGTTCCTCGACTCCTATTTTTCAAACCTTCGATACCCAAGGTGTCGATAAGGGTATGGTTTCTCCTTTCTAGCGCTTCTACCAATGACCATTGGCTAGGGCCTAATTCTAGCACCCCTCGCGACTCACAATTTCACAAGTTGGAGCGTTGAGCCCTTGTGATCCTCCTTCACGAATCCCTGAGATGCGATAAGTCAACAATAGTTGACTCCTTCCTAGGTGAAGTGGGTCCTCCACTTGTCACCCACTTCCACTTTTCTCTGGGCATTGTTACTACGCCACCTATCAACCACGTTTTCCCCACCAAACGGATGTGCCACATGTTCACAAGAGCCCTCAGCACTCGCCACTTTGTGACTTATGTAGTCGAAAATAAAATCTCTCAAACCCCAAACCCCCGACTGCACGATACCACGAATTCTGATCCAACTGTTCTACCCTGCTTTTGGATCCAATGGTCTGGATCTCCTTCTCTATTCCTTGCAACTCGCAACTTTGCGCAAACCAATAAAATTGGTTGGGCCTCCAAACTTACGAACCCCGAGTTCTCGATATGATCCAATGATGTACGCAAAGCACGATCAATGGCTCACGCTGATCCTGGATTCTAAGGTGATGGGTTTCACCAGCCTCTAATCACATTACAACTCTGCCAAATCCAATGACTCTCCAAACTTCTCACTTCCTTCACAAAGGCTTGTCACTATCCATACGAATCCACTAGATCCTATGGTCCTCGTGATTTTGCAAACTCTCCACGGAGAATTTTGACCGCCTGATTCACGCTTCAATGGATTCTTCCCAATGACTAAATGTTCCTCCATCAAACTTAACTTTTGCATGATGATTTCACTCCCCATTTTCCTTTGAACTCTTCAAAGGCACTAAGCCTCCTGATCTTTCACTTGTGAACTTAAGTCTCCAAGAGAGATCCTGCTCACACTCCTTGCGAAATCTTTCAAATAACTTCCAGTTATTTGAGTCTTCGACTCTGTGCACTCTTTGCAACAACAGTCCTTCTACCTTCACCTTAGTTAATAACTTCTAATGCTTCAACTAGCCTACGCACACCTTGCATGGCTCTATGCTTCACCTTCACTTCTACTAGTATGAGAACAACAGTATCTCTCCTAAGCTTTATGAGATAAAACTTAGACTCTTGTCAATGCACACCTTGTGGACATTTCACTGCACTCCTTGCAGGAACTCTCAGGATGAGAAACAATTGAAGCTCATTCTTCTCCTCTATCAGACTTCATACACTTAACATGAAATCACACATTTAACCCATCATTGAAAAAAATGCATAAACAAAGAGAATAAAACAACTGTGAACATACCATTCAGCAAATGCAAATAGTAAGCATCATAGCACCATGAAATTTGAGTCAAATTTCATATATTAACTCAAGTGCTCCTGTACATGGGTTCTTTTCTACAACTCTCTGCTATAGCTCTCAATGATGATAATGTTACAATCATACAATGATAGAAGAGTGAGGGTGTCTATATCCTTTTTCCCTCCTATGCTTCTTAAGCTGTCTAATCTCTTAATTCAAATCTACCTACTTTCATTAAACAAACTTAATGTCTATTACATCAGGAAGATGAGAGAAAATCACTCAATATCTTTTTACAAAATGAAAGTACGCTTCCTTTAACTACTACATTAATATCTTCTCATTAATTTTTCAAAAAAAATTCAAAATTTGCAAAATGTGTGCTGCGCTTTTCCAGTTGTCTTCTACCTTCATCCCTACTTGGCTAGCTGCTTACAATGCTCCTACATCATACTCCCTCACTTGAAAATTTTCATGATCTCCTGTTCGTGAGCTCTTGCATGGTCTGTCCATGCCTATGAATTTATGCTTCATCCTCCCAACTAGCATCTTCAACTGTATGTCCCTTCCATTTGACTAAGTATTCAAAATACTCTTTTCTCCTGGTCTTTCTGTTAATCCTCTTGTCAATTATGCCTTCCATCTATGGATTTTCATCTGCAGGCATTTGTTTTGTCCACTGAATCTCTTTTTGTTCCTCCTCTGCTCTTGTTTCTTCATCTCCGTAAGGGTACAAATACGCAAGATTGAATATAGGTGAGATTCTGACCCCATCGGGTAGTTCAATATCATATGCGTTTTCCCCAAATTTCCTTATGACCTTGTATGGTCCAATCTTTTTCATCTTCAGTTTGTTATATGTTCCCCTTGGGAACCTCTCCTTCCTCAGGTGTGAAAGAATCAGATCACCAAATTCAAATTGAAGTTCTCACCTGTGTTGATCTGCTCTCCACTTATATTCTTGACTTGAACTCTGCAATCACTCCTTGATTCGACTGTGTAGCTCCTTCATTCCTTTTGCACATTCCTCTGCACTAGCACTCCTGAATTCATTTTGTTTCGAATATTTTAATTTAGAAACTCCCCTTGGCTGCATTCCATATACAATCTGGAATGGACTCTGCCCTATGCTTCTGTTAAGAGAACAATTATAAGAGAATTCTTCCCATGGCATAATGTAATCCCACTGACTATGGTGTTCAGTTACTAAGCTTCTCAACAAATCTCCCAAGCTCCTGTTCACGACCTCTGTCTGTCCATCCATCTGACGATGATACGATGAGATAAAAGACAAACTTGTCCGCATCTTCTTCCATAAGGTCCGCCAGAAATGTCCAACGAACTTGGTATCCCAATTAGAAATGATACTCCTTGGAAAGATGTGAAGTCTAATGACTTCCTTGAAAAACAGTTTCGCAATATGAGTTGCGTCATTGGTTTTCTGGCATGCTATGAAATGTGCCATTTTTGAAAATTTGTCGATTACCACAAAGATTGAATCGCATCCTCTTTGTTTCCTTGGCAGTCCCAATATGATATCCATGCTCACTGCGTCCCACGGCCTTTCAGGTATGGGTAATGGTTGATATAATCCTGTGTTCTGCCTCTTTCTCTTCGTGTGTTGACAAATCCTGCATCTGTCCACAAATTTCTTGACATCTGTCCTCATCCCTGGGCAAAAATATGAGCCATTCAGCTTTGAGAACATCTTGTCATGACCAAAGTGTCCGACCAATCCTCCACTTTGTTTTTCCTTCAACAAATTCTCCCTCATGGAGCATTTTGGAATACATAGCTGATTTCCTCTGAACAATAATCCATCGTGGATCATGTATTCAGTCCATTGGCTTCTATCCCTGAGAACTGGATTCTCATATGCCTCATATGCCTCCTTGAAATATGGATCATCTCTGTGCATTTCTTTGAGGTTATCAAAACCCAAAGTCTTGACTCTGAATTCCTACATAAGCAAACATTTCCTGCTCAAAGCATCAACAACTTTGTTAGCAGTTCCAGAAATATGCTTAAGCACAAAAGTCAAGTTCTGCATGAAATCAACCCATTTAGCATGTTTTTAGTTCAACTTCTCTTGTTGGGTCACGAATTGTAAGGAATGATTATCACTGTATAAAACAAACTCTTTAGGAACCAAATAATGTCTCCATTTCTTCAGCGCTTATATGACTGCATAGAATTCCTTGTCATATGTGGAGTACTTGATCTTCACTTCATTCTGTTTCTCACTAAAATATGTTATCAACCTGTCAACTTGGCTCAAGACAGCTCCAATTGCAAATTTACTCGCGTCACACCTAACCTGGAATGTTTTGCTGAAATCTGGCAAAACCAGAATTGGTTGTTCAGTGATCCTCTTCTTCAGCAGATTGAAACTCTTCTCTGTTTCCTCCATCCAGTGAAAATATTTATGTCTTTTCTTCACCGTATCCATCATTGGTGCACTAATTCCACTGAAGTTTCGAATGAATTTCTTGTAGAAGCTAGCCAAACCATCGAAGCTTCGAACTTCAAACACGCTCTTTGGCAATGGCCAACCCTTAATTGTATTTACCTTTTCTGGATCCATATTCAGCTAATTTTTAGAGATAACAAAACCCAGATAAATGAGTTATGTTCTCATAAATGATGATTTCTTCACATTGATCAACAATTTCTCATGTTGTAATCTCCTCATCACTACAACTAAATGCTTTAAGTGATCTGCTTCTGTCCTGCTGAAAATTAATATATCATCAAGATATACAATGACGAATTTCCCTATGAAATCCTTCAGGACTTTGTTCATCAACCTCATGAAAGTACTGGGCGCATTCGTTTAGCCAAATGTCATGACAAGCCATTCATACAGCCCCTCATTTATCTTGAATGTTGTTTTCCATTCATCACCTTCTCCCATTCTAATCTGATGATATCCGCTTTTCAAATCAATCTTTGAAAAAAACTTTGCTCCACTCAAGCAATCCATCAAGTCATCCATCCTTGGCAATGGAAATATGTATTAGATGGTAATATTATTGATTTCTCTTGAGTCTGCACACATTCTCCAGCCTCCATCTTTCTTTGGGATGAGCATTGTCGGAACAACACATGGACTCAAGGTCTCCCAAATCAATCCCTTGTCCATTAAGTCCTGGACTTGTCTCTTGACTTCTTCATTTTCCTACGACGTCAATCTGTATGTGTCTTTGTTCGGCAAACTGGCTCCAGGTATAATATCGATATGATGGCTTATACTCATGATAGGTGGAAACAAACAATGTAGTTCATTCACTACTATATCAACAAATTTTTCCAGTAACTCCTGGATTTCTTCTCATAAATCATCTATTCTCGTACTGGTCAAAACAATTTTGGGCTTCCTAACCACAATAAATTGTGTGTCTTCCTTCTTCTTAACCTCATTAAGAAGTTCCTTCCCACTCATGAGAAGTACAGTGTTTCTCATCTCTGTTTTCACTTCTTTATCCTTAATCGACAGCACCATGTGAGTCCTACCATTTTTCTCCAGGGTGTACATGTTCTTCCTCCTATCATGAACTAGGTTTATGTCATATTGCCATGGTCTACCTAGCAATAGATGAAAGACATCCATGGGAATGACATCACATAATATTTCATCTTTATATCCTCCTATTTTAAATTCAACTAAACACTGTTTAGTGACATTTACCTGGTGTCCTTTTTGTAGCCACGAAACTTTGTATGGGCTTGGATGTGCAACAGTCTCCAGCTCCATCTTTTCTACCATCTTTGTAGATACGAGATTGTATGTACTATGACTGTCCACTATGACCTTGCATATCCTATCCTTAGTTTTGCAAGTAGTCCAAAACATATTGTTTCTTTGGGCTGGGTTCTCTCCCTCCTTCTTTGGCTTCAAGAGAACTTTCCTCATAATTAAGGATCTTCCTCCTTTAGCGTCTTCTGCCTCAACATTCTATCCTTGAGATTTGAAAATGTGAGTTTCACCACCATATTTCTTCCTATCTGGACACTTATAGGATTTATGTCTGATTTTTCTACAGACAAAGAATTTCACTTCACCTCCTCTGCCTCTTCCTCTTCCCCTGGCTCGAGGAAAAGTATTTCTATCAGCATACTCCCTTCCCTGTGAGATTCCTCCTCTCTTAGGTTGATTCTAAGGTTTCTTCCCCTCTTCTTTAGGTTTCTAAGTTCTACCTTGGGCAATTGTTTTGCCTCTGGCTTGACTTCTACCTCAGCCTCTTTGACCTTGCTTTTCTCTCAGCTTCTCTTCATCTTTCAGATCCATCTGATAAGTATCTTCCACAGTTTGAATGGTCATCATGCTCATCTCATCTTGAATGTCATATCACAGACCATTCATGTACCTGGAAACTTTTTCATCATCACTTTCTTGATGACCTGCTTTGATGTTTATCGTGTAGAACTCTTCAATGTATTCTTTCACAAACATCAGCTTCTGTCTCAAATTTTTCATCCTCCAAAATGGATTTATTTGATAATCCCTGGGTATGAATTTGGCTTTCATATTTGCAACCATTCTATCCCATTTCTTGATTTTCTGCTTGCCCTTGCAGCATCTGTTAACCTGCAGTTCATCCCACCATAGTGTTGCATGCCCTTTAAGTCTAGTAACGACATGTTTGACTTTCTTGTCTTCCTCGACATATTCATAATCGAAGTATTTTTCTAGAGCTCTAATACAGTCTAGAAGTTCTTCAACATCTAAGTTGCCTTCATACACTGGAATGTCCATTTTTGCTCTGAAACCTATCCTTGCAACAACCCTGAATAAGCGTTCATCCGCAACATCTTCGAGTGCAACTTCTTCTCCTTCATTTCCAGCTTCATTCTCACTTTCATCTTCGCTGATATCCCTAGCGTCAACTGTGTGCCTCTGTGTTGTCTCCATGGCATCAAGCCTGGCATGTAACTCACACATTTCTCTTTCTCTTGCTGGATTAGGCATTGGCATTGACCCATCTCTTCTTCTTGGTGACATGACTGTAAAATGTTCCTCTTTTCTATACTACAGAAAGTAAAAAACTTGTTCTGAAACTCTAATACCAAATTGATGGTATCAGACTACTCCTTTTCCTCTACCTCACTCTACCTGAAATATACAGACAAAATCAAGCTCTGATACCACTCTAATGACACAGACCCCCTACCCTCAGACCGAGATCTGCACAGGATCATTCTAATTTCTTTACGAGTCGAAGTGAATCCTTTGGTTCCCTATGGAAACCTTCAACGAATATGATCCACAGGTCCTTCACGAACACCCCCCCTACTCCACATGCACCAGGTGTGAGTCATTTCCTCCACATGACCACAGCTCGGCCTTAGCGCAAGCGCTTTTCGCAACTCGCAACTCACGAGTTCGTGAGTCGAAGTTCCTCGACTCCTCTTTTTCAAACCTCCGATACCCAAGGTGTCAATAAGGGTATGGTTTCTCCTTGCTAGAACTTCTACCAATGACCACTAGCTAGGGCCTAATTCTAGCAACCCTCGCGACTCACAATTTTGCAAGTTGGAGCATTGAGCCCTTGTGCTCCTCCACGAATCCCCGAGACGTGATAAGTCAACAATAGTTGACTCCTTCCCAGGTGACGTGGGTCCTTCTCTTGTCACCCACCTCCACTTTTCTCTGGGCGCTATTACTACGCCGCATGTGAACCACACGGTCCCCACCAACCGAATGTGCCACATGTTCGCAAGAGCCCTCGGCGCTTGGCACTTCATGACTTTTGTAGTCGAAAATAAACTCTCTCAAACCCCGAACCCTCGAGTGCACGATACCACGCGGAGATTCTGGTCAAACGGTTCTCCCATGCTTTTGGATCGAACGGTCTGGATCTCCTTCTCTATTCCTCACAACTCGCAACTTCGTGCAAACCAAGAAAATTCGTTTGGCCTCCAAACTTACGAACCTCGAGTTCACGATATGATCCAACGACATACGGAAAGCACGATCAATGACTCACATTGATCCTGGATCCTAAGGTGATGGGTTTCACCGGCCTCTAATCACCTTACAACTCTGCCAAATCCAATGACTCTCGCAACTTCGCACTTCCTTCACGAAGGCTTCTCACAATCCATACGGCTCCACTGGATCCTACGGTCCTCGTGATTTTTCAAACTCTCCATGGAGAATTCTGACCGCCCGATTCACGCTTCAATGGATTCTGACCAACGACTAAGTGTTCCTCCACCGAACTTAACTTCTACATGATGATTTCGCTCCCCGTTTTTCTTTGAACTCTTCAAAGGCACTAACCCTCCTAAGCTTTCACTTGTGAACTTAAGTCTCCTAGAGAGATCCTGCTCGCACTCCTTGCGGCAATATTTCAAATAACTNTTCTAGTTATTTGAGTCTTCGACTTTGTGCACTCTTTGCAACAACAGTCCTTCCACCTTCACCTTAGTTAATAACTTCTAAGGCTTCAACTATCCTGCACACACCTTGCACGACTTTGTGCTTCAATTGCACTTCTACTGGTAAAAGAACAACGATATCTCTGCTGAGCTTTCTGAGATAAAACTCAGACTCTTGTCAATGCACACCTTGCGGACGTTTGACTGCACTCCTTGCGGGAACTCTCAGGATGAGAAACAATTTAAACTCATTCTTCTCCTCTATCATACTTCATACACTTAACATGAAATCACACATTTAACCTAGAATTGAAACAAATGCATAAACAGAGAGAATAAAACAACTGTAAACATACCATTCAACAAATGAAAACAGTAAGCATCATAGCACCATGAAATTTGAGTCAAAGCTTCATATATTAACTCAAGTGCTCCTGTACATGGATTCTTCTCTACAGCTCTCTACTACAGCTCTCATTGATGATAATGTTACAATCATACAATGATACAAGAGTGAGGGTGTCTATATCCGTTTTCCCTCCTATGCTTCTAAAACCGTCTAATCTCTTAATTCAAATCTACCTACTTTCATTAAACAAAATTAATGTCTATTACATCCATCAGATGAGAGAAAATTGCTCAAGATCTGTTTACAACATGCAAGTACGATTCCTTTAACTACTACATTAATATCTGCTCATTAATTTTTCAAAAACATTTCAAAATGTGCAAAATGTGTGCTGCGCTTTTCCCGCTGTCTTCCGCCCTCATGCTTGCTTGGATGGATGCTTACGATGCTCCTGCATCAATATGCTGACATAAATTTGATAAAACCAGTGAAGGAAATCAGAATCTAAGAATATTCAACTTGCCTCATGCCAAATCTCCTAAACTATTGAATTGACAATTTTCGGGTATGTTATGGGGATTAACGATTACCTCTCTCTTTCAAGATCAACGATTCATGGTTACTTTGGGATTCCACACCTCTTCATTTATTCCCAATTCAACCTGGCAGGGACTACGCTGCCAAACAACACTTGTTAAATATAGCAAGTTCTTGTTATTCGAAAAAAAATTAAGAACAAATGTTAGTTAAAACACCTATCTATGATATTAGGAAGTACACTAAATCAAAATTAATTTCTCACTGCAAAATAGAGAATTAAGAGAATAAAAGGGATATAATGACCCTTAAGCTATTTGAAATCACTTACTTAACTTGTTTATAGATGTGTTTTATGATAGTGTCAAAGATAAATAAATAAAAAATCATCCAAAGGCATTGTGTGTGCTTCTACCAATGGGTTGTTCGGCGAATAAGATTTTAACCACTTTTCTCGAAATAAATTATGCACCTAGACTGTCAACTCATAACTGCGTTGTCCTACTTCGAAAGTTCAAATGTCTTCTTGCTCCTGTATCCATCTTCCTCCATTGAGAATGAAAGAGATAACCAATAAAATATGTACAACATTTCCAATGGGTACATGATTTAGCAAGCAACAAAACATTCTCACTTCAATTTTATGTCAAATATACATAGACCTTCCCAAATAATGATATTGTATTCCATGTTAGCCTTTAGTTTTCATCCTGTGCTATTGAATGATATGATCATTGATGGGCTCATCTTTTTCCAACATGCACAAGGACCACCTATGACTTGTGACTCTAAGCATGGTGTGAAACTTGTGAAAGGATTTATAATCATATTATCATGACCACATGATTTACAGGTTTACATGATAAATCAACTATCTCAAACTCAGAATTGTTAGAAGACCCACTATGACTGTACTGTGTGACTCATGAAAATGTTCGGACCACCTACCATCCTTTTAATTTTCATGAGTCATAAACATGATGATGATGATGATGATGATTATTAACATTCACTAATACCTATGAGACTTTAAGAATGTAAGAGATTACTTCAATTTCTTTAAAATTGTATTTCTATGCTCAAAAAACATTGAGAGAGCCATTCCAAGATCCACATAGTTTTGATGACTTAAGCTTACGAAGGTCCGTAATGTGGAAAATATTTTTAAATTGATATATAATATGGGTATATGTACGGGAATCCAAGTGGAAGTGTTTTTCATCTTATACCAGCTTAGTATCACAAAGGTGAGAGATTCTCTCGTTCCATGGTGTTTTGAGAGTTTTCCAACACCTAATTTCACTATGTAGCTTGTGAGAGTTTTTTATTATTTTAGCAATGTTTAATTTCTTCTTTGCACTTCTCAAAAAGATGTAATATTTCTTTTCTAAACTAGGTTTGGCCACCTCCTTGTAGTATCCTAATTTCCTTTTATCCACTAATTCTTTATCACACCACATACTCTCCTAAAATTTAGAAGTGATAATATTTATAATATTATCTATATTTTCCAGGATGACTTCTTCTTATATTCTCTAATGATTGACCAAAGATTTCGAATATTTATGCCATACCCTCTTCAGTTGCTCATGGTTTTGGCTAGAATTTGAAGTAATATTTGGGAACCTCTTGTCATCCATGTTGTTTATCTTGGTCTTGTATGTTAGGTGTCTAATCATGGAAATGCTCTCAGTGGGGGGAAATATTGCTTCTATGAGGAGCATGAGATTAGGTGTATTGTCCTTAATTTTGAGAGTATAACTTATAAAATTATTTTGGATCTGTTATATCTTTATGAATGATTCTTTAAATATATTGTGACCTAAAAAATAACATCCATATAAGATAATCAGAGTGATGAAAGTCTGAAAGATGATTTGTTTTTGAGCCCATAATAATATTTCCACCCTCCATTTATCATTTTTTCAAGGCTATAGTTCCAATTGAGCTTGTGGTGGATATAGATTCCAAGATAATTGTATGAACGCAGTTCCTCCAAGCTATTGTTGTCATAAACAAAAGTATCATAGGCTATAATTTTGGATTTAATTATTATAACCTTTGTTTTGCTAGTATTCATGGTCATGTCCATGATAGAGAATAAGTACTTGATGATTATTATTTTCTTACCTGACTCATAGGGAGTCTTTTCCATAAGAACAATACCAACATCATAAATAAGGAGGATGATGACTATACTAGTGAGAGTCGAGCCAACATAGCCTTCATCCTCCAAACAATGTTATAAATTATTGATATAGATGCCAAAAAGGGTAGGGGATAGGCAACAACCTTGCTTGAATCCTATATTACAACTGATTTCTTCCAAATATCCCTCAATGTTCCTAAACTTGGAAATAACTTTCTCATATAGTATTCTTGCAAAAACTCTTAACTTGAAATGGACGTTAAGCTCTTATAACATATTCCAAAGGTTAGTCCTGGGCACAGTGTCAATTTTTTTATAAAATCATTGTGGAAAAAAAGATATCACTTTTATCATTACGACACTCCTTTGCGATGATCCTAAGTGTAACAAGGTGGTCCATGTAGGAATGGTAGAATCTAAACCAAGCCTAGCCTCTAGCTCTTTTTATACGGATTTCTAGCCATGTGTCAATCTTCTTTTCCAAAATAATTTCTTATAGGTTAGAAAAAATGGGGCCAATCATAACCATTATATAATTACAAGGATTGTTTTTATCCCCTCTTTTAAAAATAGGTACAATGAGACTTTGATTACAAGTTTTTCGGAAGCCTTGTTAGATAGCTAATTTGAAGAGATTATCTATGTTAGGGATGATGATAGGTCCTCCAGTTTTTAATATTTCATATTGGTAACCTTCGATGTCCTTATCTTTTCATTTTGAGATTCGTTCAATCCCAAACTCAATATATTCTATAGAAAAAAATCCATCCGTCATAGAGTTTTTTGGCATGTTGTCAATGACGTTAGGGGATTCATACAAATTTTTCAAGGTACAAATCCCAATCCTTCAAGATTATATTATTATTTTCTTTATCTTTACAAGCTAGAAGTTTTCTCCAGAATTTCTTAGGATTTGTCATAAAGCTGCAAAAGTTTCTCTTTTTTTATTTTTATTTGTACCAAGAGTTAGTTGTACTATTTTTCTATTTAGGTAGCGCCTATATAGAGAAATTGTTAGTTGAAGTAGAGAGAGTTGTAAAATTATGATAGTCAACTTCAATATTATTTTGATATGCTATGAGTTTTAAAACATTGCTTGAGTGTTTTAAGAATATCTTTTCTTTCTATTTTTCAAAAAGTAAGTGTCTTTCATTATGAGAGTGCTCCTTAACAGATCTTTTGTGCATGAGAATGTTAAGAGTTAGGTTTAGATGTCTATGATTAAAGTGAGGCTTTTGGTCATATAAAAGATGAAAGTTTACTATTTGGTTGTTTATAGGGATATGTGATATTACATAATGAACAACACTCCTACCCATACAATGGATACAAGTCATCTTGTTAGCATTTGACCACTTCCTTATACCATTGCAAATTATTAAATATTGAGAACTACAAATCTTGAGGAACTCAGTACCAAACAAATTCTCGATTAGGTCTTCATAGTTTCTTTTGTAATTGTTAGTTAAGACAAGGTCCTCATCTAGCCAAAGAGGATAAGGGTTGGAGTCATTACTTAAAATAATATCTTGATTAGTTGAAGTTCTAGCATTAAAGTCTCCTAACAAGAGGATACTACCTTCATTTTTCATATTGTAGATATCATGTTCTAAGATTTTATAGGGACACTTCTTATATATATTATTTTATGTATAAAAAGTAGAGTTAATAGGTGAGGAATAACATATTTCTATATAAATATACTTAGCATTAATATCATATATCTCCATCCATATGTGTCGATTGAGAGGATATTTCTTATGAAGTCAAATGTTCTAAGAGATGCTCATTTTTATGTAACATGCTATGCCTCCAATCCCATTGTAGGAGATTTTCTTATTCCCTGTGGACCATGAAACAAGTCCTTCAATATTAGGGACCTTACATTCTTAATGCTCCCAATTTTAAACCAAGATAATAATGGCAATGTCACTCGATATCCAACTTCCTATAGGCCCTTTAATCTGGATGGAAAACAACTACACTTCAAAAAAGAGGATTTGAACTTCCAAAGTTTCTATTTATCGTTATATTGTTGGTCTCTGTCTCTAATCATAGCCTTTATATTCCGAATGATTTCTCATTATGTTTCCTTCTGGCTTGTTTTACCTTTTAAGTTTCCTTCCTTAATTCAGCTCGGTCCTATGGAATGAGGTCTTCATTGATAAATATTCCTCACCCTTTTAAGCTTGGAATTTTGTTGAATATGACATATTTTAGGTCAATAGAGCTTACCTTAACAAAAATCAACCAATATTTATGTTTAATTATTTTTCCCATCCTATTTACTTCTATGAGGTAAGTTGTCTCAATTTGTGATTTATTTTTTAATTCTTCCTTGACTAGTGAGAGGTTGTCCTGATATTTCTTCTCTTTTAAACCAAAAATTATAAGTTTTAAGGTTATTTTGTTACGTTCATGCTATAATTTAATGATCTTGTTCATTATTTCTTCTTTGATTTCTAGTTAGTTTTTCTTTTAGTTATGTAATGTTATCCATAAGATTATGATTTTCTACGACCTTTGCCTCATGGGTTAATGGTTTTTTTTTCTTGGCTTTGTTTCTCTATTTCTAGTTTTTTATTCTTGGCTGGTAATTTGGCATCCATTTTTTCCAACTTACTCTCCAACCCTAAAATTCCATTTTCTATCTTTGTCTCAATCTTGTCTTGAAAAGATTTAAATTGATTATGAAGCATTGTTTCTAGGTCCATTTTAAGTTTGGCTTCCCTCTCTTCTCTACATCTTTATATTAATTCTATATTTTCATATAAAGTTTTAAGTTTGGCTTCCCTCTCTTTTTTACATATTTCTATTGATTTTTATGTTCATATAAAATTTCTAGGGTAATTTTGTTAAGTCTTCCAAAGACATTTTTACATCTAGGATGAATTACTCATTACTTCATTGCATAAGAATGAAAAGAAACATATCAATAAATAAGAACCACAAAGAGAACTTTTGGACCTTGCTTAATTAAGGTTTGAATGCAGGGGTTGAAGAAGCCAAACCAATCCATCTCACTAGATTTACTAATTTAATAATCACTTACCATTTCCACAATATTCACCCCGTCTAAATAGTATTCAAGTCAAAGTTCTTATAGCTTCTTATATAATCCAAGTGAATATTGCATAAGTTTCACTAAGAAAGTTATAATATTATTCACGGCAGATGTTCCAATATTATTCACTACATTTTATATATATATATATATATATATATATATATATATATTAAAATTTATATATATGGTAAAGTTTAAGACATTTTATATTTTGGTTATTTTCAAAGTATATTATGGTTTAATTTTGTTGGAAATCCAGTAAAAAAATGTTGAATTTACATATTTAAGTGGTTAAGTCTTTATAATATTAATGTTTAAGATTTTTTCAGTATGTTGAATCCATTTATATAATTAAAAATCAATTTAAATAACAGAAATTATGATTTTCACCAAAATTTATAAACTCAAATTCCCTAAAAAGAATATACTAAACTTTAAACAAAAAAAAATTGTATTAATGAATTCCCACAAAAGATAATACTAAACTTAAAACTTTTAGAAAATGTCAAATTTTAAACTTTCTTATTAATATAATAGTTTTAAAAATAAAACTATATATTTTTAATCCGATGGTTTTAAAAATTAAATGAATATCATCACTAACTTAACTTCTGCAGAGATTTTAGATTGGCCAGTATATGATAGCTTAAAAAGTAGAAGACGAATAAATAAATGTCAATTTAACCCTCATAGTGATTTTGGATTACTCATTAACACCGATTTATGAAAACTGTACATAACGTTTGATGAAATAGATTCAATGGCTAGGATGTAGCAATCGAGGGAACCAAAACTAAAAGAGAGGATTAGATACCAAAATCATTCACCTAGTTGGAGTCAACAGGGACTTGAGGTTGCTGGTTGCACTGGATCTCAGCAAACCTCCACTCCTTCATACGCACCGCACCACTAATCACATCTGTGATCCACATAATCAGCCTATCCAAACACCTTTCAAATTTGTGAAAACACGGTTGATTGTTCCCTTAGATTGATGTAGAATTTCCTCCATAGCTCGAGCTCACAATTTTAACCTGGCTAAAGGTCACTCTCCTCAAATGGTGACTGGTACATGAGGTTGGTCACTCTCCTCAAAGGGCGACTGGTACATGAGGCTGTAGAGCTCACAATATCCTCACTTGGAGCGCTACTTTACATTTATGTTTCTCTCTGGTCGCAATATGCCTTTGTGTATTCATCCATGTTTGAATGCTTTCTCTGCATTCCTGTAAAAAAATTGAAATCGCTAAAATGGAAATGGTAACTGTAAATGGAAATGCTCTGAATGGGAGGAAACACTTGTTGAATGGAAACAACAATTAACACTGAATATACATAAAAAAAAGAAGCAAGTGCTCATCGGTTCCACTCAAATCACCACACATTGTAATGGGTGAATGGATTGTCACTAGTGCACTTATTGAATTCTTTCTCTGCATTCTTGTAAAAATTGAAATGGCTAAAGGGAAATGAGATGAAATGGCTAAAGGGAAATGATAACTGTAAATGGAATTGATCTCAATGGGAAGAAACACTTGTTGAATAGAAACAACAATTAACACTGAAGATACAACAGTTACCACTTAAAAAAAGCAAGTGCTCATTGGTTCCACTCCATCTTCCACTCAAATCACCACAGACTGTAAAGGGTGAATGGATAGTCACTAGTGCAAATATTGAAACAAGTGCAAGTCACTGGTGAAATATAAAGGACGGGAGAAGAAGGAATGCTGCTTGGTTAAACAACTGGATGTGTCGGAAGTAATGCTACCTGGTTAGACAAATGGGGCTGTAAATTTCATCAGATGTGAAACCTATGAATCAACAGTTATCTCGTCCAATAATGACAAATGCATGGATCAATAAATGAAAAGGAGTTAACTTACACATTCCCATCCTTTAAAATGGTGGAGACTAAGATCTGAAACCTATATGGTGGAGACTATCATGTGAACCCTATGAAATTTTGTTGAATAATGAAAAACTGTATGGTTGAATAATGAAAAACTGTAGTGGAGACGATGATGTGAAATTTAAGAATCAATTTTAATGGTAAATAATTTGTAGTCAGCAGTAACGTATTTAATGTTTTATATCTTCGAATATATAAAGGATTAAATGCTTCGTTTTAGAGTTCATTTTGATAACCCGGTTTAATAATAACATATGCATAAATCAATAAAGTGAAATATGAAGAACTGGTTCTAATATTCAAATGCATAAATCAATAAAGTGAGATATAAATAAGTGGAGAATAAGGAATTCTATGTGATTAAACAAAGGACGTGTCGGAAGTAATGCTACCTGGCTAAACAAATGGGGACTTAAATTTCATAATCGCAAGACATAGATGTGAAACCTATGAACTATTAGTTATAAATGAAAATGAGTTAAGTTATAAATTTGTATCCTTTAAAATGGTAGAGACTATGATATGAAACCTATGAATCAATTGGTTGAATAATGAAAAATCTACTGTAGAATATATGATATGAAATTTAAGAATCAATTAAAATTGAGTTAGGGTTTTTTATAGTTTAATATGAGGAAGATGTATAATTTATTTCTTAATTAGTATTGAGTTGAAATTTAAAAATATATATTAATAGAAAAAATAGAAAATTATTATTATTATTATTATTATTTAATAGGTAATTCTCTCAATAATTAATATTATGGAATTGACATATGACATTTAAAAAAATATTAATACTAAAAAATTAATCATGTGTCATTTAAGAAAATATTTTAACATCTAAAATAATTTTACATCAATTTTATATAAAGAGAGTAATTGAAAATAAAAAAAAAATTATTATATACATATATGATTTCTACTTCTCTATATGAGAGAGATTTGTAATTCCATCAATGTTTAATATGGAGTGAACATGTGTTATTTGATGCCTCTCTACTCATGATAGATGCTTAGTTAAAATGGATGTACACTCATTGTTAAAACATATGAATAAGCATGAAAAAAATGTGCAATTCCTTGAGTTTTCAACATGAAATTGACAAAGTGACCTTTATATATATAAATAATTAAATACTCTATTTTAAAGTGCATATGGATAATAAATGCATAAATCAATAAATGCATATGAATAATAAATGCATAAATCAATAAATGTAAAAAAATCAATAGATAAAACCAAAATATTCTTACATCTATGCACACAATAAAATAAAGTTAATCCATACTTTCCAAGGTGATACCTATAAACGTGGAGTTAATTAATAAATGATATCAACTATATAAAAAATGAATCTTTCACTAAATAAAAAGAATATTAATAAAGCTGAATCCTAGAGAAATGAATTGTTAGTATGGAAAATGTTGATATTCTTAAATGATCAAATAAACAATGATAAAGTAAACTAGGTAGAAAGTACAATATCTTCAATGATGGAGTACAAAGTTAAGATAGAGATATTAAAGGTTGTATTTAAAACGTTTTATGGTTTTTATTACTTTTATTTTTTAAGGTTATTTTTTTCTATTAGTTTTACTGAGTTAGAAATTAAGAAAATTGTACATTTCAGTGGTTTACATTATATATTTTACTTGTTTTGGGGTTTTAAGGTGTTGAATCAATTTATACATTCAAAAAAGTGATTTAAGAAATAGAAATTTTTGATTTCACTAACCATGTTGGTAAATTTTGATGATAATTACCAAAAAATCAAAACCTTACAACGTTTAGAGTATACCTCTTAGGAATTTCTTTCTAACAGAACACATACATTAGTTCTTTTGGCCATCCATCAAGACATGCATCAAATAGCTCAGAATCAAGTTCTAGACATGTGTGGTAAGGATGATCCATATGGACATACTTTGAGCCAACTGAGAAACACAATATTAGCAATTTTCCTCTTTGATTGGGTGATAACCTTATAACAAAGGACTATTTTCTTGATGTGACATTTTGTTTTTATTGCAGTTGCGCATGATTGTGAATGAGACTGTATCCACCATTAGTGTCTATGGTAATATTGACAAAGAGGGAAGTCAATATTGCGAGTCTCAATCTCCACAAGACATGAAGCTACTGATATCAATCTTTGTGATTCACCTCAATGAATCTTTGTGCGGAGAGGATGTGAACGAATTCAGTCCTGGAAGATTTTGTAATGGAGTTTGAATGGTTGCAAAACATCCACTGACATTTCTCTCTTTTTTTTTTAGGCTGAAGGCGGTCACAGGGAAAAATTTCAGTGTGATTGAAGCCAAGGTTGTTTTGTCCGTGATTTTAAAGCACTTCTCTTCCGATATTTCTCTTGTTGGAAATATTAATTACAAGTCCTCAATTTCACGCTTCTGCAGACATTGTCTATCATAGAAAAAATGTTGTTTAGTCTGTCACACATATTAAGCAAGAGTGTTAGCAAGAGTTTATTTAATGAGTCGATATTTATCTTTCTCGACCTCTGTAATGCAGATGAGAGTCAGTCCAAATTTATTGTTGTCTTAATTGTTTGAGTCAGTTCACTTCCACATGAAGTTTTTTTGTATCAGTATATATATGTTTGAGTATATAACAAGTCGACATGCAGAGAGATAGAATGTAATAGTCAATAGAGAAGAGGAACAATAGTTGCAATGAGTCAAGAATCTAACAGAAAAAAGTTTTTTGTTTTGTAAGTTTGCAAAAGTTGTTGGAGTTTAAGATCAACACAATATTGGAGTATGTAATTGTGCATTGTGTCGAAGATCATAATATATTTATTTATCTGTGTGTTGATATATTTCTGATTTTTTCTATATCTATGATTTCATATGCTAATTATACAATAATGTTGATTTCGTGTCAAAAAATTGTTTATTAAGTGTTTTCATCACAACGTCCAGTATATTGAGTGGTTTGTGATATACGTAGTAAGTCTTGAGAGTTCAGCCAGGAATTTTTGTAGCATGCAGTATTTGTCACCGTGTTGCTCAGAGTTTGTCTGCGTGATGTAGATATGATATCTCGTATCAGAGCAAATTGATCAGAGTAGTTCTATCAGAACGACTTTATCAAGATCAATAACTCTATTTTAAGGTGAAATATGGATTCTACTTCAAATCTGCAACCTCCCGCTTTTAGAGGAAAACATTATGAGTTATGGTCCTTGACCATGAAGGCATTATTTCGGGGTCAATATGTATGGGAGATAGTCGAAAGAAGCTATGTGGAACTAGTACAGCAGGAAACGTACAATGCCCTCACACAAGCTGAGAAGGATGCGTTGAAAGATCAAAGGAAGAAGGATGGAAATGAAATGTTTTATATACATCATGCCACGCGTGAAAGAATACTCCCAATCATTACATCATCAAAGCAAGGCAAGGAAGCATGGGATATATTATAAACTTCTTATCAAGGTATGTATAAAGTGAAGACTTCAAAACTACAAATTTTTAGAAGAGACTTTGAAACTTTGTCAATGAAAGACTCAAATTCAGTAGATTCATTTTACACCCATGGTATTGGCCTGATAAATCAGATTAAGTTTCATGGAGAAACCATAGAATATAGAAATGTTGTTGAGAAGGTACTTAGGAGTCTTCGTCCTAAATTTGATACCCGTTGCGACTCTAGAAGAGAGAAATGACCTGAGTCAGTTTAGTATAGATGAACTGAAAGATTCCCTCATTAGTCATGAACACAGATTGAATAGATAAAATATTTCATTAGAAAAATCATTTTCTACGCATTCATCCATAAGTCGTGGAAGTTGAAGGGGGAGAGATAACTCTAGAGGAAGAGGAAGAAGTTCTGCTAGAGTCGGACGTAGTAGTAGTCCTGGAAACACTAGTGGAAGAGGTCAAAATCCAATTAATCGTTATCCAAGTAATAATTTTTTTTATAAATCAACGATTCAATGCCTTTACTGTAAGAAGTATGGACATTATGCATATGAATGCAGGAATAGATAGTATAATAAAAAAGAGCAAGGTGAAGATCAGCCAAACAATGAAAATACTCCCCCGAGTCCTATGTTTAAGGCACGTGTTGAAGCAATACATATAGTCTCACCAATTGAATGAAATGTTGCTCAAGAAAGTGCATGTGCCATATGGTATCTAGATTTAGGATATAGTAATCACATGATAGAAAACTTAGAATTTTTTTCTAGTTTGGATAAGTTAGTACAAACTAAAGTTACACTTGGAACATATATCCAAGTCATTGTCTTAGGAAAAGGTAATATTAAAATTTTAACTAAACAAGGAGAAAAAGAAGTTATGTTATGCGTACTGTATATTATGTTTCTCATCTAAATCCTAATTTGATGAGTACATGATAGTTGTTACAGAAAGGATATAGAATATACATGGAAGATAATCAATGTGTGGTTATAGAGAGATATCCAAGCAATCAACTTCTTGAAAGAATTCAGATGACAAGCAACACAATGTTTCCATTGACATTGAAGCTAGCCAAGAAGAGAAAAATAACACAAGAAGCAAAATATGCACAATTAGACACTGCATTGAAATCATAAAGTGAAGAAGTAAGTGTGCGCAACTCCAAGGAAGGAATTGTTAGTGCACGCAGTTTCAAGGAAGAAGAAGACAATGGCACAAAGATGCATACTTCATTCCAATCTGAGGTGCAAGATGATTCCTAGTTATGGAATTTCATATTTGGTCATTTGAACTTTGGAGGTCTGAAGCTGCTACACACAAAGGATATGGTGAAAGGTTTTCCATTAACCGAAATAAAAGAGAAAATATGTGAAGGATGCATCTTTGGAAAGAAACATAGAGATTCATTTCCAGTTGGAAATTCATACATAACAAAATATCCACTATAAATAGTACATTCAAATATTTTTGGACCAATGAAAACTCCATATATAGGAGGCAGTACATATTTCTAACATTCATTGATGATTTCTCAAGAAAAACATGGATTTATTTCCTGAAACATAAATTTGACGCATTAGGATGTTTTCAACAGTTTAAATCACTTGTGGAGAAACTAAGTGGCTATTACATCAAGTTTCTAAGAACTGATAGAGGAGGTGAATATGTTTGAAGAGAGTTTCACAACTTTGGTAAATTTCATGGAATTTATAAGCAATTCATTGTGTGGTATACACCACAACAAAATGGTGTGGTAGAGAGGAAGAATCGAACCATCGTGGAAATGACACGTAGTATGTTGGCAACCAAACATTTTTCAGATGAGTATTGGGTTGAGGCAGTAGAAACTATAGTATAAATTATAAATATATGTCCGACAAAGAGTGTGAGAAACAAAGTTACTCAATAAACCTGAACAGGAATGAAGCACGATCTGGAACACTTAAATTTTGTTGGTTTTGTCTCATACACACATGTTCTAGATGAGCTAAGAAATAAGCTAGACAACAAAGGATAAAAATTTATAGTTTATGGATACTCTGAATATGCAAAATCATACAAGTTGTATGATCATATTGCAAGAAAATTCATAATCAATCGTGATGTTCAATTTGTGGAGAATGAAGCATGGGATGGAATCATAGAATTGACAATCAGAATTATTGATGTTATTGGGCATGATGACATAGAATATGAAGTAATTCAAACACCATGCATAAACGAATGCACATTTTCTTCCACTTATGGAACTGCGACACAAATCCAAACACAAAATACTCTAGTGAGATCCGTAGGCACATAGTCCACATCGAGAGTGCAACAAACTCCAACAAGCAGTCCAACTAGTTCTAGATCTTCGTATCCAACATTGGAAATGTTTTTTCCGAGGAAGACAATAAGTCTGTGGAATATCTATAACGATGACACATCAAATTCATTTTCAATTTTTTCTATGTTTTCATGAATGGATGATCCATTAACTTTTGAAAAAACTATCAAAGATGATGTATGGGTTCAATCCATGGATGAAGAAATAATATCCATAGAAAACAATCATACATGGAAATTGGTAGATGTATCTAAAGACAAGCATGTGATAAGTGTAAAGAGGATCTATAAAACCAAGCAAGATGCAGATAGAAATGTGCAGAAAAACAACGAAAGGCTAGTTGGAAGAGGTTTTACACAATAAATTGGAATTGATTTCAATGAAACATTTGTGTGACTTGCGCGCATGGACATAGTCAGAACTATGTTGGCCATTGTTGAACAAAAAACAATATTTGTTTATCAAATGGATGTAAAGTCAAAAAATTTGAATGGACATTTAGAAGAAGAAGTATATGTGGAACAACCACAAGGCTATGAGGTTACATGACAAGAGAACAAAGCATACAGGTTGAAGAAGGCACTATATGGATTACGACAAGCTCCTAGAGCTTCGTATAGTCACATAGATTCCTACCTCACTCAAAATGGATTTCATAGAAGTGAATGTGAGCCAACACTTTACATCAAAGAAAATCAGTAAGGCAATATGTTAATGTTTTTCTTATATGTGCATGATTTGATTTTTATAGGTGCTTTTGGAATAAAATAATTTAATTCAGTCATGAAGGATGAATTTGAAATGACCGATTTGGGGCTTATGATATATTTTTTGGGTATTGAAGTTCACCAGTCCAAAGTTGGTATATTTATTTCATAGTCTAAGTATGCACATGAAATTTTGAATAGATTCAACATGATGAATTTTAATGTAGCCCCAACACTTATCATAATAGGATTGAAATTAACCAAGGCAAATGAAAGAGCTAAAGTGGATCCTACATTTTTTAAAAGGATGATAGGTAGTCTTATGTATCTGACAAAAACAAGGCTTGTTATTATATATGGAGTGAGCCTAATTTCAAGGTTCATGGAAACATCAAAAGAATCACATTGGAAGGTAGGACAAAGAATTTTGAGAAATGTGAATGGAACAAAAGAATTTGGCATTATGTATTCTACTTCATAATATTTCAAACTTATTGGATACACTAACAGTGATTGTGGAGGCACGATAGATTGTAGGAAAAGTACCTATGGGAACACATTTCATTTTGGAAAAGGTATAGTATCATGGGTATCAAGGAAGAATCTCGTAGTGACTCTTTCTTCAGCAGAAGATGAGTACGTCGAAGCTACAAGTGCATATTGTTAAGCCATTTGGATGAGAAGAATGTTAAAATATTTGTTGTAGGAACACCATGAACCAACTACAATGTTTTGTGACAACAAATTCACCATTATGTTGTCAAAAAATCACGTGTTTCACAAGAAAACCAAGCATATTGATACAAGGTATCATTTTATCAAAAAATTAGTGAACAACAAAGAAATTTGTTTAGAATTTTCCAGCTCAAAACAACAAGTCACAAATATTTTCACAAAATATTTGGCAAGATCTGAATTTCAGAAATTGTGTAGTTGTCTAGGAGTCAATGCAGTAACAGATGTGTGACAGTTCATGTCAATTTAAATTTTTGATATAAATTTTTGTTTTTTTGGTAATCTCACCTACTTATAATTAAGGGGGAGTGTTGGAAATATCAATTACAAGTCGTGAGCTTCACGCTTATGCAGACTCTGTCTGTCATGGAAAACATAGACATTTGGTTTGTTAGACACATGAAGAAAGAGTTTTAGCAAGATTTCATTTAATGAGACAATCTTTATCTTTCTCGAGCTCTGTAATGCAGATGAGAGTTAATTGAAATTTATTGTTGTCCTAATTTTTTGAGTCATTTTGCTTCCATGGGAATTTTTTGGTCTCAATCTATATATTTCTGAGTATGTAGGAAGTCGAAATGCAGAGAGATAGAAGGTAATAGTCAATAGGTAAGATCAACAACAATTGTAAGGAGTCAATACGTATGAGAGACCAAGCTCTGTGTTTTGTAAGTTTGTAGAAGTTGTTGGAGTCAAAGATCGACATAGTATTGTAGTCTGTAACCACGCGCTGTGCCAAAGTTCATAATATATTTAGTTATCTACTTGTTGATATGTTTCTGATTTTTTCTCTGTCTGTGATCTTATATGCTAAATATAGTGTTGTGCATGTTTCGTCACTTGGGTGAGAAAAACAATGGCACTTGCATGCCTAGTTGGGCCTGCTAGACCAGACAAAAGTTCGTGAGTGGGTTAAACAAGAAAAACACATGTAATAAATAAATAGACAAACTAAAACAACTAAATAAATAAAAAATAGAATGCATAAGAAACTTAAAACCATAAATAATCAACCAATGTCCAAGATTATGCCACCAATGGGTAACTATATTAGTTGGAAAAACACCGTAGAGAAAAATGAGAACTTATGGGTCCCCTCTTCCTCCTTGGGAGGGATCTTGAGTTCCCTAATGGAAAGATCTTCTTACAATGGAAGAAAAATGTCAAATGATGAAGAAAATCAATGCCTATTCCCTAAAGATGTGAGTGGAATGGCCTATTGCAATGGTGCTTGAATACTCCAATGAGAAAATAGGATTCTCAAGGGAGAATTGAGGCAACATAACAATACTATGAAGATCTTGGTTTCTTAGTGCACCCATGGCTTCCATTTATAACATTTATTCAAGGAAATATACAATTGGTTCTTGGTGTGAACAAGGGGTCTTTAAGGGCACCCTTTGGTCCTTGACCAACCCCCCATTCATATTTTTCTCAGATATGGAGGTCAAATCAAGTTAGTAGTTGGTCCATAAGTGGTTGGGGGGCTGAAAAGAACCATAAATGCATCGTTCATAGGAGTGCATGAATTTTCTCATACACAGTCGCAAATTGTATGCATTGTGCACTCTACAGGCTTTGTTGGCCCACACGTTGTGCATGTGCTTCTTTTAGTGAGTTTGTGCATGTCAATTTTTTCCCAATTTGTATATTTTTTTCCTTTTGAAATGCATTTTAGTGTTGCAGGTGAACTAATTGCTCTTAGCATTGTTGTATTTCTGTAACCATTTTCGTGCAATGTTGTGGACGAAATTTCAGTGATAACAGATGCCCCCTAATGTGTGAGGTTAGGAGCATACATATAGCCATAATACATCAATGTTTCTTCTACTGCGTGTGCGTATTATAATGAAGAGTGTTGAGATGAACTGCAAGAGAAATCGGTCGACGGGAAAGGGGAAACTGTGGGACCCAAACCTTTCTCTAGGGAGAAAAAAGAAAATCTGTATACAAACGAGGCGGGCATGCCCCATGCTCGTCTTATGTAACCAAAATGTAAGAAGGTAACTGAAGATGTATGCTGGTGTAGATCACTGCAACGCCCTCCAGGGTGGTTGATAATGGAAAATGACAAGTCTGAATGGTGAAAATACTCAGAAGTGAGTCAAGGATGTCGGCAAGAAGTGTTGATGACTCAGAGGCATTTATGGCCTAAGAAATTCAGAGGTCTTCGACTGGTAGAAAACAACTGTAATAGTTGCATAGTAAGACCCACCGTAACATGATATTTCATTGAAGTCGAATGTTATGGGGGTGAACGGAATCAAAGAGCAATGTGATTCTCTCTATTCCATCTAAGACTCCTCATTGTAAAGGTAATGAGAGTCAATATATTGTCCCCCTTATGGAAACTATGTTGATGTTGACAAAGAAGGGAGACGTGACTCCAAGAAGCAAAAGGCTTCGTGAAATCCATTGAGATGAGATCAGGTACTGATAGGGAACATGAACGAAGTCAATATGCGGTTAGACTCAAGACTACCCTTGGTTGGGGTATGTTTGAAGGATGATTGGAAACAACCGTAAAATTGTATCTAGTGTTAGGGGGATGACTAGATATGGGGTTAAATTGTGCCATAGGCTTGAAAAAGTGGACAAACATAGAGATCAAGGGTACATTGATATTTTTGGATTCTCAGGGTTCATGAATGATGTCGGAGAGAGTGTATGTGCCAACCAAGAGCAAAATGGGTTGTGTTTCGAGGAAAAGAAAGTCATCAAGGGTGACAAAAAAAAACTAAGTAAATGTTGGAAACAAAGGCTTTTTACAATTACAAAATAAATGAAGAATAATTTGGTTTGAGTGTACAGATACAAGAATGGGTGCCCTAGTGCGAGATGTCTTGGCCTTGTGATGGCACAAGTTGCGAAGAGAACTAGTGGATGGTGGGAGCCCTATGGGTGGGTTTCTGTATGAGGTAAATGAATGGCGGGAAATTTGTAGATGGGAAAACTGATGGTGGATGAGATGGAGGGATAATGATGCTGTGGAGGTGTAGTCAATAGAACCAAGATGAGATAATATAGGACCCCATTAGGAAATATGGAAATATGATGAGAAGACATATGTGGCTTATTATCGAAAGTACATAAGACAATCGAGACTCCCATCCATAGGGAGTGAAAGCAACATGAGTGTCAAGTTTCCAAGGGGAACTATGAATGGGAGAAATCATGTGAGGGAGAGAGCTATTGGGTGACAATACCAAAATGCAGCAGAGGAGATGGTACTGCAAAGCCTGATGTAAGGACGCTAAAGGTGAATGTCAGAGGGTGTGATAGGGAGATGCAATTGATTTTCAGAGGGAATAATTACATGCCAATGTCGAACATATACTTGAAGGTGATATGTCATTTGTGATGACCAAGTACCTGCACACATTAAAAACCAAATACCCGACATGAAAAATATAGGATGATAAAGAACATATAACAACTAGTTGTAAATTTTGAACATAATCATACGTACCTGGACGTGACGTGAGAAAAATTCTCCCCTGAGACCAAGTTCATATGGTGACCCGGGGAATGTGACTGTGTATATGGTGGGACAATGATCCTGTGGTTGAAGATGGATCAGGAAACAGATGCGCTGGGCTCCTATAACTGAGTGTGGAAGACTGGTGAAAGGGTGGGAAACAAGTGATTTCTTTCTTTTGGGAGTTGATCCACCAGGAAAATTTACCATTAATTTTTCATCGACTAAGCATGTACTGCATGGGGTTGGAGTCATCTATGAATTTGATAGTTTGAAGAAGGACATAATGTCACATTTTTTGGACTACGAGAACAACTTCGAGGGCACGTTTCTCATCATGATTATATTTCAGAGGTGGTCCTGAAAGATTTTTACTGATGTAGTAAATAACATGTTCCCGCCCATCATCCCCTATTTGGATGAGGACTCCTGCTACTGAGACGGTTGAGGCTGAAATGTAGAGGATGTAAACGTGATCATAGTCTAGAGATATAATCAAAGGGGCATTGGATATGGCCTCTTTCAAATCATCAAATTCGGTTTGATCATGATCATCCCATTGAAATGGGATATCATGACGTAGTAAGCGAAGGAAACCATGCGCACGAGTGGCATAATCTGGTACAAAGCGATGTAAAAAGTTAGCTTTTACTTGTAGACTCTACAGTAGGTGCAAATTCCTAGGTGGTGTAATTTTTTTGATATCTTGGACCTTCAGGGGGTCAACCGTGATGTCGTGTTGGGAGATAATGAACCAAAGAAGGCGTCTGAAGGTGATGCAAAATACACACTTGAGGGGGTTCAAGTGGATATTGTACTGGCGACATCATTGAAAAACGATGCGTAATTCGTCTAAATGTTGAGTTTGTTTCTTGGATCGACCAGTGAGATCGTCTAAATAAGCGAGAATGATGTGAACAAGATCATGGAAAACATAAGTCATGGCCCGTTGAAACATAGCACCTGCTTTTTTTAGTCCAAAAGAAATGACACGGTAAGAAAAAGTACCCCATGGGGTAGTAAAAGCAGTTTTATATTGATCTGTTGGATGAATTTGGATTTGATTATAGTAGGAGAACCCATCCATTAACGAAAAAACCTCATGGCCAGCACAATCATCAATAATTTGGTTGATGAAAGGGGTTGAAAATTTGTCCTTGGGAGAAGCCTAGTTGAGATCGCGAAAGTCGATGCAGACGTGAATATTGCCCTATTTTTTGTTAACAAGGACAGGGTTGGAGACCCACGAGGTATACGCAATGCGGTAAACGAACCCAACAACACATAACTTGTCAATTTCGGCTTGAATAGTCACAGCTTTGGATGAGTGAAGGGGGCATTGCTTTTGTCAAACTGGGGCGATGTCTGGGCATGTGTCGATGCACTTTTTGACTATAGAAGGATCGAGGCTAGGCATATTCATATATGACAATGAACAAATATCTCGATATTCCTGAAAGAGAGCTTTGTAAGCTATGAGTTGCTCAGGAGAGCATGCAATGCCAATGGTGATTTCTTCTACGATTCTCTGTTTGATGGAAATGTTGATTTTGATGGTGGGGGAGATATTGGCCATGTTGCCTTCTTCAAAAGCATCTGGAGAAGGGATAGGGTCATTGAAACAGTCCATATGACCTGAAGGAAGAAAATCCTTGTCTTCGATTGCACATATGGATGCTTGGATAGGGGGTTCAAAGGCTTCCTGAAAGAGAAAAAGAGCTTAGTGATGGAGTGCATTCCATGGGCAATCAGGGGTAGTGAGTTCCTCCAGGATATCTTCATCACAGTGGAAAATGCGAGAATACATGGGATCTTAGGAGATGACATGGGCGATTTTAAAAGTGTGATTGTCCTCAAGTGGAAAATACATAGAGGAGATATCACATACAGGGTGCAATGACTCACTTGACATAAACCAAATTTCCAAACACTGTGGGTGATAAAATTTGGTATGGGGAAAGATTTCTTGTGGGAAATGAACCGGAGAATTGGGAGGATTCGAGGGTAGATCCTTAGACAGTCGACCTATGAACCATACAGGGGTGGGAACTTACTTAGGTCCAGGGAAGGTGATGTTGATAGTATCTAGAGAGGGTAGGACCAATGGTGAGGTGGTAAGATGTGGTTGAATAGGGGTTGAATGATGACCTTGGTATGCCACAATCAAAGGACATTGGTAATTGTGAAGTGGGAAAGTGAGTCAAAGAGAGTGCAAGGGAATCTCATCCACTCAGGGACTGAGGTAGAGACATAACGAATGTCAATGACGTGAGTACAAAAAAGTGGCGGTGGAGAGAGATCTTGATGAAAGGTTTGGTGTACTACGACTAGCGTCTGGAAAAATTGAGGTAGAGTTGGGAAATGATGAGTGTAGTGGCCATATTCTGAACAAATGGCACAAGCGAATTTAATTCGCATCCGTTTACTTCTTGTAGTGAAGGACATTGTAGTAGTACTAGATGTTCTTGGAGAGGCAGTGAGAGATGTGGTTTCTCGAGGAATTTGGATCAGATTGTGTAACTTGGGAAGAGTAGGACATCTATTAGTGGGGCATCTCTCTCTTTCTCATAGTGAACAAGGGGGTTGAAATTGGGGATGAGCTGGAGCTATGGGATCTTTCTTCTTTCATCTACCCCCAACAGTGGCATTGGTGTTGGCAGTTGGGGCTGAGGTGGTGTTGTTGGAGCCTGTACTAGAATCTGCATAGAGATTCCCTTTGGTTGAGGAGGGAGGGAGGGTTGAGGAACCATCGCGGGTGGGTGTAGATACCATAGACGGATGGAAAGAACCATGTTATGAAGGGTAAGTGTCATGACTACATGAAAGGATTAAACTCCAGGTGGGGGGTAGAAGAAGGGAAATTGAGCAATGGCTTGAGGGATTGTCTCCCAAACCAGGATTTTACCCTGGAGGGTGGGAAAATGAGGGATAAGTGGTACAATAGGGCTCTCAAGTAATTACTGAGGTAACATTTCTTCAACTAGTGGAATGTCAAGGTGTGGAGAGGCCTTAGTGTGAGGAATGGTATCTCCGGTGTTGGTACCATTAGAAGATAAAAAACACACTGATGTTGAAGGGTGTATGAGAGGTGGTGCTCCATGGTATGCCCCTAGAAAGTATGGGTCCTTGAAAATGTAAAGGCCCATGTGAATGAGTAAATAAGGATCTGAACTAATGCGGACAAGAGAAAAGATGTTATCAATGTTGGCGGAGTGGTTAAGCTCATAATGTGTAATTTGGTCAATGGTGATGATTTTCCCATTGTGGGGGAACATCATCGTTCGAAACACAAAAGAGGCTATTTCCTTCATAGCGTACATGTAGCTACGTCCAAACAAGATATTGTAATTGAGTAGGGAATCGATAACCTCAATGTCGATAAGGATGGTTTTTCCCCTGAGTTTGATGGGGACATTTTGGAAGAGCCCTTCAGGGGAGGATGGTCGACCATTATAGGTATTAAGGTGATGGCATATGGTACTAGCTCAGGCGAGCTAATATTATACCATATAGTTTTGGACATGATGCATGTGGATACACCTTCATTGATGTTACATTGATATATGGAAAGCTACCAGAGAAAGGAGGCATGGTTCTCCGCTATCTAGATCAAATGTGGTGAGTTTAGTATCATCTGGATCAATTGCCCCCAAGGTGGAAAGTAAGGATTTCCACTTAATTGGATAGGTTTGGAGGACCTCCAATATAGATATGGGTGCAAGAGATTGTTCAAATTCATCAACCAGACTGTAATTGTGTGTTTCCCTATCCTGAGGGTTATTGGCATTCCCTCGTAATGGAATGTGAGGGATATTAATGGTAGGTTCAATATTAGGGCATGGAATCATCGAGGGTTATACGATTATAGATGGAGCCGCTTCTGAGGTGGTTGGAGTATATTTAGGGGGCGCATTTTATTGACGATCGTGGGTTTGCAGAAGAATTTCTTCTGCGCTCATGAAGAGGATATTGCGATCCATCGAATTTCTAGGGTGGATGGGCCTTGGGTTTGGATACTTTCCCATTTGTGGTGGGGCGGGGTGTACCTCATGTTGGGTATTCATCAAACCTTGTTTTGGAATAGGGATTTGCAATACGGTCAGGTGTGGTTGTTTCAAGTATTGTTGTGGGGCCTGTTGAGGGGTAGGAGGTGCTAGAGGATGGGGCACGATCATGGATTCTTTCATCCATTTGAAGTCGAAAATTTGGGGGAAATGGTGAGTACAATGTCCATACACACCACAAAGAGCGCAACAAAAGTTAGTTTTGAGGTTTTTATTGTTTTTATTCCCTTGGTGTTTTTTGCTATTGTCCCCTTGGGGGTTCTGGTTACCTTGATTCGGGTTGCTCCCAACAGGTTGGTTTTGTTGGAGGTTATTTCCACCTGGTCATGGGTTATTATTGTTTTATTTTTTTTCTTTCTTCTTGGCATTATTTGACTGGAGGGCCAGATTTTCCATATTCAAATGTTCAAAAGTATGAAGTTGTTGAATGGGAGACTGATGAAAAAAGCTAACATTGACATGCAGTTTTCCATGTGGAGGAACCACGAATTGTGGGGGACTAAGAAATGGAAAGTACAGATTTTTTTGTGGAAATGATCCATAGGGCGCATAGAAAGGTGAAGTGTTTTCACTAGTGCCCAGGTTATATGTTGATGTAGAAGGGGAACCTGAAATTGGTTGAGAGGTCGGGCGCATCATGGGTGATGACAAGTGTCCACTCATGGGTGGGGGGGGAGAAACAAGATATGGTTGTTGGTAAGGGGGGAGAGGGTAATCAGATGGCCCTCCATAGGGTTGTGGATATTTAGGTGTGCCATATACAGGTGGTGGTTGGTTTTAGGGGTTGTGGTGTGTCATGGTACCAATCAACCCATATACAACATGAGACATTCTAGGCGTTTCCTAGCCAAATGGTACAGGTCTGGGTGCATCAGGTAAAGTTGTGTATAAGTAACCTAACTGGGCATAGATAAGGTTGAACCGATGGGCCTTGTTGATGGCTTCCTCTATGGACTGAGGAAAAGTGGATGCAACATCTTTGGCAAGTATAGAGACGAGTGATTTTAGAAACCAATCGAGACATTGTTCTTTGGTGGTTTCTACTTTACATAAACTATGTCGCCAACACCATTCATGAATGTGGTCGACAATATTCATAGCTGAGGCTTTTTTGCACTCAGAGAGAAGTTATAAACCAATGTCGTGATGAACTGATAGTTGAAAAAAGTCCAAAAAGGCTTTGGCCGAGGATTCAAAAGTCACATGGGACCCTGATTTTCCATCCACATGCCATTTGGTTGATGGACCAGTGAGTGTTCTTTGAATAACCTTAAGTGGATTGAATCACCCTTGATGTTGTTTGAATAGAACCATAAGCGGAAGGTCATAACATGGTTGGTAGGATCTTCCCTTGGTTTTCCTTTCAAATTTTGGAATATTTGAAGGTAGATTGGTAGGTATATTGGGCCATGTGTGATCATGTAAAATGGGATCATTTGTGAGTTTAATCAAATTAGGAATGTTGAGAGATGCCAAGTATGGCATAGGTGGATTTGGTGGAGGATCATTTCCATCCATGGTGTGTGTAAGTAGTGGATCTAACCCTTGAGAGGGATTTGGTGGGGTTGTACTTCTCCCTTGAGATAAAGTTTGCTCCCCACCTCGTTATTAATGAGAGCTAGTGGATGGTATTCCTTGGGATTTGGATCCAAACAAATTAGAACCAATTGAAGTTGATTCCAAAATAGTAGCACTCATGGGGATGTGAGATGGTTGAGCCGGCGAATTGGTAGGACTAGGGACTCCTCCTAGAATAAGAGGGAGATTTTGCAAGCGTCTGGAATGATGAGGATTCTATAGGTCTCCTACGATGTCTGATTAACAAAGTGAATGTGTACAAATGGTGATGAGAGAAATAAATGAACAAGAGATTTGTATAATTTGGACCTTCACAAGATAATATAACTCACAATTACATGTAATCAAATGAACATCATACATAAATCAACTCTAAACAAGTAAACATGTGGGTAGGTGGATTTCATCCGCATGAGGGAGTAAATAAAACGAATTCTCGTGTCCTAAAAGATGTATTGTCTTTTCTTTCAAATAGCGTTGGACCTTCCAAGAGCACTCAGTAGTGGGGTCTGAAGCCACCAGAAGAGGAACTAGTGAAGGATGAAATAATCATTTATAATGAGGGGTAGAGGGTGCATATCCCAAAAGAGATAACGATATTTCCCAATAGCCACACTAAATATGATCAAGGTGCAATTGAAACCCACAATTTCCACCTAGGTAGATGTCCTAAATTTTGTCACCATGTACCTCGGTCAAAGTGAGACATTTAGATTATCGACCTCAGAAATGGGTCATATGATGGATATCTTCCAAGAGTTGGGTGAATTAAGGGGGATGCACAGAAAAGCCAGACCTCAGCCTTCAACCCTTCACTGGTATCTCCCTGTCTTATGGTGTAGGAACACTTGACTTAGAGGATTTGAAAGTTCCCTATTTGTCAACTTCTAATGTTTGAAAATGTGAGAACCAGATAATGGGGGGTTATTTGAATGCCTACCCCCAAGATCCTACCTAGACTAAAAATTTCTTTTGGCACCTCTTGTGGAGGAAAACTTAGTGAGTTTTTAGAAAAAATTTAGATGTGGTGGGCTGAGAGATTCAGGGTGTGATCCAATATTGTTTGAATTAAGTGGGTGTGGATAATTTCCAAATAAGTAGTGGGATGTTTCAGAATTCCTTTGAAGAAAACCTACTTCAACCTCCACAATTCAAGATGGAAATTATGTGAGTGAGGAGTGACTTTGTGTGTGATAAAATGAAAAATGGTGTCAAATTTTAATAAGTTAGGTGTGAATTTGATACATGTGGACTTCCTGTGGTCCTTACAAATATTTGTTACCTAGCTTACTAAGTGTCATTGGTACAACCTTGCATAATTTCAAAAGCCCTAAATAACTAGCATATGGACATATGGGTCCTTACGAATCCATTAAACTCCGTAATGTTGTTTATACTAAGAAATCTTGAAAAGTTATCCTAGATTGCGAGCATGTGGGCATGTATGGGCCAATTACTTTGATAATTAAACTTCCCTAGCGATGGAAACTAAGAAAGAAATTTCAAGAAAATATACTAAGTTTAAAACATGTGGACATGTATGGGCCCTTACAAATTTTAAGATGTTTTCAAAGAGAAACTAAGAGGATCCCTACGGGGGCTTTGTCCTCTCCTAAATATTTTAAGGGAGATGAAATGTCATTTTAACCACCTTTCTGATTCTCAAGATCTCTCTATGGTGCGAGATAAGAGCATACTCAATGATCAAAGTTAATTTCTGGTCCCAATGCAAGTGTTTTGATATGTTATAGCAATAATCTCAACTTAGATTTTACAAATCGAACAAGCCATCCATGTGGAAACCAAAGAAGAAGAGGAGAATATTTGGTTCTTTTTACCCCCTAAGTGCCTATGTTTAGCTAACCTTTCATATGGGAAAGGAGTCTGAGTGAAGTGCATGGGCATTAGAAATAGTATGAAAGCAATAATCTGAAATCTAGGGGCCCTCAGATCATCACACAAACCCTTACAATTTTGAAAATCTAGAAATGTGTGTGGGTTACAATTCTGACAAGTGTGCAGTGGGTGCAAAGTGCGCATAATGCACAAAGAATATAATCATGTGGGGCTCACATTTCATCTAGTGTGCGTTTGTGTGCTTGAATATCCATGCCCTTTCTGATACATGTTGGGGGAAAAATTCTTGAATGAAATTCTCCTCCTCCAACTCAGAATTTTGCTTTTGATAGGTAAGGCTGGGTCGATTTTGGTACCTACAAGACAAATGGATTAAAAAGAAGTGATCTCTAAGCCCAAATATGGTAGAATTTGATATTTATTCCCCAGTATGTTCGTCAATCTGTTGTGTTCGTTTCGTCACTTGGGTGAGAAAAACAATGGCACTTGCATGCCTAGTTGGGCCTGGTAGACAAGACAACAGTTCGTGAGTGGATTAAACATGCCAAACACATGTAATGAACAAATAAACAAACTGAAGCAACTAAAGAAATAAAAAATAGAATGCATAAGAAACTTAGAACCATAAACAATCAACCAATGACCAAGATTATGCCACCAATGGATAAATATATTAGTTGGAAAAACATTGTAGAGAAAGATGAGGACTAATGGGTCCCCTCTTCCTCCTTGGTAAGGCTGTTAAGTTCCCTAATGGAGAGCTCTTCTTACAATGGAAGAAAAATGACAAATGATGAAGAAATTCAATGCCTGTTCTCTCAAGAGGTGAGTGGAATGACCTATTGCAATGGTGCTTGAATACTCCAATGAGAAAATAGGATTCTCAAGGGAGAATTGAGGCAGCATAAAAATACTATGAAGATCTTGGTTTCTTAGTGCACGCATGTCTTCCATTTATAACATTTCTTCAATGAAAAATACAATTGGTTCTTGATGTGAACAAGGGGCCTCTTAGGGCACCCTTTGGGCCTTGACTAACAACCCATTCGGATTTGCTCAGATATGGAGGTCAAATCAAGTTGGGAGTTGGTCCATAAGTGGTTGGGGGGGCAACAAGAACCATAAATGCATCGTTCAAAGGAGTGCGCGACTTTTCCCATACACAGTCGCGCATTTGACACATTGTGCGCTCTACGGGCTTTGTTGGCCCGCGCACTATGCATGCGTTTTTTTAGTGAGTTTGCGCATGTCAAATTTTGCCCAATTTGTATAATTTTTTGGCTTTTGAAATGCATTTTAGTGCTGTAGGTGAACTAATTGTTGTTGGCATTGCTGTGCTTCTGTAACCATTTGCATGCAATGTTGCGGACGAAATTTCAGTGATAACATATAACACAATGTTGATTTTGTTTTAAGAACTTTTTTATTAAGTGTTTTCATCACAACACGCAGTATATTGAGTGATCTGTGATATATGCGGTCAATCCTGAGAGTTCAGCGATGAAGTTTTGTATCGCGCAGTATTTGTCACTGCGTCACAAGGAGTTTGTGTGTTGTAAATCTGAGATCTCCTTCATACAGACATGAACCCTCTGTTATAATGATGCTTTACCTTCACCATTGAGCTCAGATCATCCTCCATCCATGGTCTAATTAAACGTGTCATTTCTTTGCCCTCTGCTGCAACGTGATACGGCGTAATTTAGTACTTATGTCGCCTTCTTCATTATGGTACTGGTCTCATATTTATCCATAACCCTCCATGACAGTAATGTTTGAATAATAATGACCCACTAATAGTGCAATTTTTATTCATACTGCCCAATAATGTTGTCGCTCACAACGTGGTGCCGTTGTAGACACCATCATCATTTTTTTGGAGTTTATGAAGGGTGACGTCGTTTACTCTTTCGAGTTTACTAAGGGAGACATCATTTAATGGATCTGCTACAATTATCATTATTTCTAAAGGGGATGGGATGATTATGATTGAACAAGTGAATGAATTTGCCAAATATATATTTCGCAATGAAAAATGCATTGATAAAATATAGGACATAAGTTTTTTCTTCGAAATATATGAAATATATTATACTATCTCAAGGTTTTTTTGTTTGACAAATTAGTTAAGTTAAAATGAAATATATTATACTATCTCAAGGTTTTTTTGTTTGACAAATTAGTTAAGTTAAAATGTAGTAAATATTATATTATGCTACGTTTTTATAGCTTTATGCCAGGCTGAAAATATACAACCTATGCTGGAAAGGAAATTGAATTTTATATGCATTTGTACTAATGATATCGTTTGAAATTTTGGCTGTGTAGGTTTTCATATTTACTTATAAGCTTATTTAAGGTTTCTAGATATAAATTATCGAGAAACTTGAAAGTTTTTGGAACAATGCAAAGTCATTTTACATCAAAATTATTTAAAAATTGTGTTATATTTATTTGGAATGATTATGAAGAAACTAAAAACTCATTGCAACATCTTTAAAACGAAATGAAAAATGTATCAATAAAATGTATTACAAGTATTATTTAAGTTAAAACATGCAGTATCCATAGTTATATTAATTAAAAATTGTCTTATATTTATTTGGAATGATTATGAAGAAACTAAAAACTCATTGCAACATCTTTAAAACGAAATGAAAAATGTATCAATAAAATGTATTACAAGTATTATTTAAGTTAAAACATGCAGTATCCATAGTTATATTAATTATGAAATATTCAAAACTACAACAACCAATGCATATATGATCATAAAATTTAAAAAAGGATGTTAGTTTTTTGTGAAGCTTAAAAACATATAATTGTGGTTGAAAATGCTTTATTATATTTTATTTATTTATGTGAAATAAAAAATATCATTTCAGATTATAATGTTTATCAAAAGTTAATAGTGTTTTGTGGAGATGAAAATGATACATTTTTATACATATACCAACTTAGATTCATCTTAATTTTGAATTTTTCAAGTATTTATATAAAGTTACAATGGATTTAGGATGGTTCCATTAATGAGCGAATAAGTCAAACACTTAAAATTTGATCATAATTGCTTATATGTATATATTTTTTTATGTATTTGATTATTTAAAATTTACAATGTGTTATCTATAATCTAGAGACCATTACCAATAAGACCATTTCAAAAGTACTTCATTAGTAATAAACTAACAATATTCAATAGTGAAGAATGTGAGTAAGAAAGAAATATGATGCATATAATAAAGAACATATCTATCTTCATTACAAGGTGATTTTTTCAATCTATCTTCATTACTTTTTCTTATAGCCACACCTCTTACCTTTTCCAGCTTTTAATATAAATTTAAAGAAGGTTGAAATGAAAGACTACTCAAACCTTTCATATAAATATCGCACTAAAGGTTATACCCCATCGTTCCAATATTAACAATTTATTTCTCCAATGCCAATATTAGTGAATTTCAAGCCTCAAGAAGGACACCACTCATGAAACAAACAAAAGGTGGCTAGCATACATAATTCATATATAGATTGAGAAAATATCATAGAATGAGAATTTTAGCATCCATGAGTGTAATTGGAATTTTGGGAAACCTTCATGGCCTTTTGGTAATTACTTGATTAGCTTAGAGTTTCAAGTTCAAGGGACCTTTTTCTATGGACACTTAAGCACTCAAGGTCAACAAAAGGTAGAGAAGTGGGATAAATACAATCTTTTGGGTCACATTTTCACCATCTAATCCTCTATCTTTGGAGATGTTGGGATCAGATGACATGTTATTTCATTATTCTAGCTCTATCCTCTGGTGATTTGGCTCATTTTTTATCGTTTTATTTCACTTATTTGTCTTTCATCATGATATCCACTAGAGATTCAACTTCTTAAACAATATCTTATCACGTTCATTCATAAAGGGGGGTTTAAAATTGTGAGAAATAAAGTCATTATATTGTAGGTATTGGGAGAGGGATATAGTGTATCTAGGCGTGATCAGGATTGGATCATCATACATTTTTTCATCTATATAAGTACTTTCTAGGTGGAAAACTTGGAGGAATTGGATTGGAAGTCCATTTTATTAGTAGATATTGGTTTGGAAAATTAGGGTCCAAAACCTTCTAGAGCCATTTTGAGGCAATAGAATGAAATTTTTGGGTGTTACAATTTCGATAACTAATGAAAAAACATGTGACGATCATATACACATTGACACCTTCATAACACTAGAAAAATCACCTCAATTATATATTGTATGTGAAAGTTAAGCCTCCCACAAGTTGACATGTGTTATTTACCACCATGGCGCTAGTGGCTTCCATGTTAGACCCAATTACTCGCACATGTTGGGCTAGAAACATGTGTAATTTCAAGAAGATTCTAGAAGGTCCAAGCCATATGTAATATCCACAAGGACAAGCCCTGTTGTAATCATGTTTATGAATTGTAAATCATTTTTTGTAGGCTGGTGAGACGAGTATCGATAAGTTGGTGGGATTATGTGTTTATTAGGTGGGAGAGCCTAAGTGTTAAAGGCCAGAATCCTATTTCTGTATATGTAATATGCATAACATTAATAAAGATTAAACATCCCTGTGTCTAGACTAACCACGAAGAAAGAGTGATGGGGGTCTAAGCTTCCACAAGGTGGGTAAGGGAAGGGGGGTTGAAAGGTTGGAAAGAGGGGCTAAGCCTAGGGGCTGAAGTCCTTGTGAATAATAATTTATTATTATTCCAAAGTCGTGTGACAACATTTTTATACTAAGTTCCTGGAAAAGGGAACGCATACTTGATGGAGTGCATGTAGCTTCATGGGCAACATGTGTCAGCCTAGACACATTGCAATTTAACACAAGAATTGAACCGTGATGGGGGTTCGTCCTCCATTCTTTCGTCTGCTGTCTGAACCATGTTACCTTTGCGTTTGATCTCTACATGCCTCACGCATCTCTGAAACCCGAAGCCATGAGACCTCTATGATTGATCGGTGTATTCCCATGAATTCCATTTGGTCTATGCATTTGGCCTCGATCATTGACCTCTACATAATTTTATTGTCACGCATCCTCAAAGGAGTAATTTGTGGACGATCTGTATCTTCTGTGGAACCTGACACCTGGGTAATCGCCTGAGCATGTTGTGTCTTAGCATTTGGTTGTTGCCATTTCTAGGCCTATGCCCATTTTCTTTTGTGGTCATCATCCTTGTGTCAACTGAGTGTTGATGCTATTGCGGTTGCCCTCACTCAGTTGGAATTTGAGTCAAAGAGTGTGCTGAAGAAGCGGGTTGTCAAGCCCATGGTAGAAGGGGCAGATTGTCAGGCCTGTGAGAAACTCTCTCTAGGTGAGAGAGTTTGTTGGGAAGTGGTTTTCTCCCAGAGAGAGTCCAACACCAGCTACAAAGGTCTGAGAATTCCTGATCTGGTCTATTGTTGAGACCCAGAGAGGGAGGTGAAGCATCGATGGATTGTACTTGTGAAGGTGTATACTCTCGGGTAGAGAAAATATGTGGGGAATGAGAGTCTATGAGTAGTGGTCATAAGAAGGCTCCTGGAGAGAATCCTTCTAGTTGCTTTGTGTAGTTTTCCTATAACCTCAGCCTAGTTGAGTATTCCCTTGCCCTGGGTGGAGGTTGGTCCCATCTAGGGGGTGACCCACTGATGAGTGTGATGAGTAGCATGGTCTAAGGCTGGGAGGTTCATGGATGGTCTGCACGTAGTTGGTTGAGTTACTACAGTTTCAAAGATAAGTATCATTATGTGTTTAATTTCAATTAAAATGCATGTCTGTGATGCTTGCAATATTATCATGTATTTCGTTGCAATTATGAATTATTGTTAATTCTATTATTTATGTATGTTAGCAGTAATCCCGTGATTACTTTGTATTTTCTAGTTAAATGTGGTAATTTGATTTAATGCATGTTATATATATATATATATATATATATATATGTATGAGAATGTTCTTGCATAGTAGCGTTGCCCGATAGTGGGCTTAATGGCCGGGGACTTTACAATATGGTGTCAGAGCCCATGGTTTCAACACTAAGATTGGATGGGCTGGATAGGTGGTCTTTGGACCCAAGGTTTTGAGTGGAAATGGTGTTTAGAGGAACCAATTTCGAACCTTAGAATGTTTTCTAAGTGACAAGGGGTTACTTGGCCATGTTACGAAGCTCAGAAGGAGTAGCGGTAGAATACAACCGCAATCGATGTTGTATTTGACCATAGAGGGAGAGAGAAAGTTAAACACTTAGGGTGTTGGAACCATAGGATCTATCCGGAAGGAGAGGAAAAACCTTTACGACTGTCAGATTTGGAGAAGGTACATGATGGTTACCCTGGAAGCCTTTCGGAGTTCAGAAATCGGGAGAAGCAAGGTGCGCTGAGCCACAAACCTCCGAAACCCAAAACTCTGAAGTCCCGAGGAGATCTACATCGTAGATCTAGGGAAAAGAGATTGATCATTGGACCAAATAGAACAAAATATTGTAATTTCGGGAATTCGTCTATCGAGAGAAGTGGGATGTGTCGATGCACAAACTTCCAATGTCTGAAGTTTTGAAGTAAAAAGGGTAGACGTGGTGGGGGTTGGATGACATCACCTGGGGTGATGTGGACCTTCCTAGGCATTCCATGTGCCATCGCCTTAGTTGGTGAAATTTTTACTATGTGGGCCCGGGGGGTAGAGAAGCTCAAAAATTCGGAAGTTGGACATAGGAAGGAAGCAAGCGTGAGAGCCTCCAAAACCTGAAGTTACGAAGTCCCGAAGATTGGAAGTCCCAAAGCTCTGAAGTCTCGAAGCTTCAATGACACAAGTCCACAGTGGCTATTAGTCATTAGATGTTGGATAGACGTGAACCGTTGATCAACCCTGTATTGGATGTTTGGTAATTGGAACTCAAAGGGACTGTGGGAGGTAATTTGAAGAATTTCGACACGTGAAGTCCTCATTTGCGAATAAAGGAGATGGAATGTTGGATCATGGGGAAAGTTAGGACCATCGATCTGATGTGCGTGAAGTTCCTGTTTCGAAAGAAATGAGGTGAGTTAACTTTCGGGGATGCGAAGCGTGATTTTTTCGAAGCCCTCAGAAGTTGGGGCCAGGTCATAGCCCAACGACATAATCAAAGGGGCCTAGCGGGAGGTGCTAGCACCTAGAGCATTTGCAATTAGTAAAATCGAGAGTCAGGAGGATCAAGATTGGCCACAGTAGAATCCCCGAAACACAAAATCGTGAAGCGCCTTCTTGGATAGGCAAGTGGTCACGACCGATGATCACGTGGATTAGGTACTGAGAGAAGGGGCTAGTGCCGGAAATATTGTTGTAGAACATAGTAGAGCTCAGAAAGAAATGGAATTTAAAAATTTTCTTGGTTCATATTGGCTTATGAATTCTGTGGGATTTGTTAAGGAATGATGGCCTAACAAATTATGGTTCACTGCATGTTGTGTTTGAAGATTTCAATGATTGCCAGAACCGGATAGAGTTTCCACTGACTGCAAAGAAATGGAGGAGACACAAAATGCTTCCATTTCAAAGAATGAAGCAAAAGGAATGGATGTTCATTTGGGACTTTAAGGATCGAACTCCAATGGGCATGGAGAGTATATTGATAAGGAAGGACATATGATGAAAATCATTGACCGATTATAGAAAGATGCCCAAAATCACCGAGCAGATAGCAAAATTATCATGAAAGCTAAGGAATAGTAGGAAGAGTTCAACTGAAAGTTGATGAAGAGTCTGGAGAGAATAAAAAAGAAGTCTGACAAGGACAGAGACTCGAGCAAAATGGGGAGTCACCATAATTATGAGGGAATAAGATCAAGGAGTGTTGGCAGACACCATCATCACTACCAAGGTCGCTCTAAGAAGAGGGCACGCAACAGTTCAAGCCCATCTCCTACCAAAAAGAACAAGAGATCTGGAGTGGATGAAATGAAGGGTGAAATGACCAAGATTAATCCTCCTATGTTTAATGGAGAACATAAGGAGGAATATGTCGAAACGTGGTTGCTTGGCATGAGGAAATATTTCCAACTGCAAAATTATTCCTCTCAAGTAGAAGGATGAATTGCAATGTATCAACTGAAATGAAAGGCATCCATGTGGTGGGATCAACTTGTGCAGGTGCAACACATTAGAGAGAAAGATATCACTTGGAAATAATTCAAGAGGTATTTTGAGAAGAAATACTTAACTAAAAGATACTAAAACAGAAAGATGAAAGAGTTCTTTGAACTCAAACTAGGCTGCATGACCATTGATAAATACGAACGAAAACTTTTGGAACTGCTGAAGTATGTTTCGTTCATCAAAGATGAGAATGTCAAGATTCAAAGGTATCTGAGTGGACTTCCACCTTCTATTGGTGACAATATCTAGTATGATGACCCTAAGGCTAGGGAAGAAACTATAATAAGAGAAAAATGCTTATATGAGCAATAAAGAGAAAAGCCTACTTTTCGGAAGGCTTGGGATGACAAGAAGAAATTCCATATGGATCAAAGGAAGAAGCGAACTAAGCTACCATTTTTTAGAAACAGTCCTCAAAGACATACATCATTTAGAGAACTGAGAATGGTTGACATAGGGGGAAAAAGGACAAGGTACATGCCCATTCAGTGTTGGGGCTGTCATGGGAACCACAAGTACATAGATTATCCCCATAAAAATGGCAAAGTGATAGTTGTCCATAATGTTCAGCAAGCTGAAACAGTGGAGGACATGGGCAATCGAATGCCAAGAATCTACGCAGCCCTAGACAACAAGCAAGAAAAATATCATTGACACATGATTGAAGTGGAAGGTATGCTCAACAACCATGCCTTTACTATTTTAATTGATTCAAGGGCTAGCCATAGTTATATAGATCCTACAGTGGTGGAAATGTTTCAATTGTCGAAAAGCAAACATGAAAATTCTTGGCTAGTGTAGCTGGCTAGAGGAACCAAGAGAAAATTCACTGAGTTGGTTAAGTCCTTTCCTATGGACATGAATGGACTAAGCACAAAGGAGGAATTGAACATGAAGCATTTAGGTTCTTATGACTATCTAATTAGGATGGACTGGTTGGACCAACACCATTCCATCTTGGACTATCGTAACAAGGCATTCACTTTCCTGGATGACGAAGGAAATCGGAAAACAGTCTAAGGAATTCCCAGAGCTCTTTCTATCAAATAAATCTCAGCAATGAGGCTGAAGAAGTGCTATAGGAAAGGCTGTCAATTATTTGTAGCCCATGTGGAGGAGACACCTAACGATCAGGGTTCAAAGATTGAAGATCATGCGATACTAAAAGAGTTTGAAGATGTATTTCAGGAGGTACCCGGACTACCTTCAAAAATATATATTGACTTCTCTGTAAACTTGATGCCTAGAGAAGCTCCAGTGTCAAAATCTCTTTACAGAATGAGTACGCAAGAGCTGAAAGAGTTGCAATTGCAACTTGAAAATCTTTTGAAGAAGGGGTATATATGACCAAGTGGGTCACCTTGGGGTGGCCCGGTCCTATTCATGAAGAAGAAGAATGGGACATTGAGATTGTGTATCAATTTTAGATAATTGAACAAAGTAACTCTAAAGAAAAAATATCCTTTGTCGAGGATTGATGACCTCTTCGATCAGTTGAAGGATGCGAAGATATTTTCGAAGATAGATCTTCGGTCGGGATATCACCAGGTAAGGATAAAGGATGAAGACATCAACAATACCTCCTTTAGAAAAAGGTATGGTCATTACGACTTCACAGTGGTGTTGTTTGGGTTGCCGAATGCACACATTGTTTTTATGTTCCATATGAATGGTGTATTCAGGGACTATCTAGACAAGTTTTTCATAGTCTTCCTAGATAACATTCTGGTGTATTCCAAGTTGTAGGAAGAGAATGAACAACATATGAGGATGGTGTCGCAGGTGATAAGACAACACCAACTGTATCCCAAGTTGAGAAAGTGCTCATTTTATCAGGAGCAGATCCATTACTTGGGGCATATTATTTCGAAGGATGGGATAGTTGTAGATCCTGAGAAGGTTGAGGTCATCAAAGAATGGGCAACGCCAGAGAAAGTGATGGAATTTAGATCCTTTATGGGTCTAGCTGGTTATTACAGAAGGTTTATTGCGGGGTTCTCAAGGATATCTCACCCTATAGCTTCCTTGCAAAGGAAAGAGACGAAATTTCAGTGGACAGAGGAAGGTTAAGGAAGCTTCCAGCGATTGAAGCAATTTTTAACCAGTGATCCAATCCCAAGGATCGCATACCCAAATGAAGATTTCATTGTGTGAACAAATGCATGCAAAGAGAGACAGTGAGGAGTCCTCAGTCAGAATGGATTCATAATTTTTTATGAATCCAAAAAGTTGGAAGAGCACAAAAGGAACTATGGAACTCATGATTTAGAGTTGGCATCCATAGTGCACGCTCTAAAGAAATCAAGGCATTACCTCAGGGGAAGGAGGTTCAAACTGAGGACAAACCATAATGGTATGAAGTATTTGTTTGATCAACCAACCTTGAATGCTAGGAAGAGTAGGTGGTTGGATTTTCTCTATGAGTACGATTTTGATATCAAGAATATCAAAAGGAAGGAGAATAAATTGGTAGATTCACTCAATAAGAGAGTACATGAATTACATGTTACAAACATTAGCATGTACCGAACTGATATTAAAAGAAGAATTTTGGAAGCTGAAAATGCAGATTTGCAGTACATGGATTTTGTAGCAAAACTACAAAAAGGTTAGATGGCATAGAAAGTGGAAAATTGTAAATTGGAAACTGATGGAACAGTTCTGTAAAAGAACATAATTTATGTACTTAATGTTCAAAACTTAAAACTTATGATTTTGAATTAAATTCATAATGTGCCTTATGCTAGGCACCCTAGATATCAGAAAACTGTGGCAGCAGTCAAGAGTTATTACTTTTTGCCAGGTATGAAGAAATACATTGTTGAATAGATCGCTAGATGTATGGAGTGTCAGAAGGTTAAAGCTGAGCACATACACCCAGCAGGGTTGTTTCATCCTTTACGCATTCCTGAGTGGAAGTGGGAAGTAGTGACAATGGATTTCATCACAGCAATGCCCAGAACTAGAAAGAAACATGATTTAATCATGGTGGTGGTGGACAAGCTTACAAAAGTTGCCAATTTCATTCCATTAAAGACTACTCACAAGGCAACGGATGTTGCTAATATTTTTATGAGGAAAATAACATGATTGCACGGTATTCCCAAGACAATTGTGTCTTACAGGGACCCAAAATTTACCTCCAAGTTCTATAAGGGGTTGTTTAAAGGATTCATAACGAATCTAAACTTCAGCACAACCTATCATCCTGAGTCTGATGGGTAGAATGAGAGGGTGAACAGAGTAATAGAATACATGCTAAGGATGTATGTGATGGACAAACCATCGAAATGGGAAGACTACCTACATTTGGTAGAATTCGCCTACAACAATGGGTATCAAGCATCGTTTAAGATGATCCCATTTGAAGAACTTTATGGAAAACTATGAAATATTATAGTAATCTAGGATAATCCAGATGATAGGGAAGTAGTTGGGCTAGAGTTGCTCAAAGAAATGGAAGAGCAAATGCTGAAAATTAAGCAGAATTTAAAGGCTTCCCAAGACAGGCAAAAAATCATGACAAAAATAGAACCCATAGAGATTTTAATGTGGACGATCATGTTCTCATGAAATTGAAAGCCAATATAAGTTTCCTAAAGCTGGGAGACTACGCCAAGTTGGCAGCCAGATTTTGTGGGCCATTTGAAATCCTAGAAAGGATTGGGCTAGTTGCATATATGCTTGCATTACCTGCATCCATGAATGTACATAATGTGTTTCATGTTTCATTGCTTAAGAAATATATACCTGATGTTAATCATGTAATTGATTGGAATGTGATTCAGGTGGAGCAAGAAGGTGTCCTACAAGTCCATCATGTGCGCATATTGGACCGTAAAAGAAAACAACTCTGGAATCAATCCATAGGGATTGTAAAGGTCCAGTGGACCTGGTATGGTCCCGAGGACTCAACTTGGGAACATGAATATGCTATGCGGGAAAAATACCCACATCTTTTTGAAGATTTTGAAAATCTTATTAATGCTGAGTAAAAGTTGCACTGAGGATAGTGCAAAAGTAAGGGGAGGGGTTGTAATATCCCCAAGGACGAGTCATTTTGTAATCATGTTTATGAATTTTAAATCATGTTTTGTAGGCTGGTGAGACGATTATTGATAAGTTGGTGGGATTATGTGTTTATTAGGCCGAAGATCCTAAGTGTTAAGGGCTAGGAGCATGTTTTTGTATATGTAATATCAAGAACATTAATAAAGATTAAACATCGTTGCATGCAGACTGACAATGAAGAGAGATTGATGGGGGACTAACCTTCCACAAGGTGGGTAAGGGAAGGGGGGCTGAAAGGTTGGAAAGAGGGGATAATCTTAGGGGCTTAAGTCCTTGGGAATAGTAATTTATTATTATTCCAAAGCTATATGACAACATATTTTTATCCTAAGTTCCTGGAAAAGGGAATGCATACTTGATGGAGTGCATACAGATTCATGGGCGACATGTATCGACATAGGAACATGAAATTTAACCCAAGAATTGAGCCATGATTGGGGTTTGTCCTCCATTCTTTCATACACTATATGAACCATGTTACCTCTACGTTTGATCTATGCATGCCTCATGCAACTCTTAAACCTGAAATCATGATACCTTTGTGATCGACTAGTGTATTCCTGTGAATTGCCTTTGGTCTCTGTGTTTAGCCTCCATCATTGACCTCTGAATGATTTTCTTGTCACACATCCTGAAACCAGTAATACGTGGGTCGATCTGTGTCTTCTATGGAACCCGACACCTGGGTAATCAACTGACCATGTTGTGTCTTAGCATCTGGCCATTACCATTTCCTGTCCTATGCCCATTTTTTGTTGTGTTCTTCATCCTTGTGTCAACTGAGTTCTAATGTGGTTGCAGTTTCCCTCACCTGGTTGGAATTGAGTCAAAGAGTGTGCTGAAGAATCGGGTTTTTAGGACCGTGGTAGAAGGGGCAGGTTGTTAGGCCTATGAGCATCTCTCTCCATGTGAGAGAGTCTGCTGGGAAGTGGTTTTCTCCCAGAGAGAGTCGAGCACCAGCTATGGAGCTCTGAGAATTCCTGATCCGGCCTATTGTCGAGACCCGGAGAGTGAGGTGAAGCACCAATGGACTGTTCTTGTGAAGGTGCATAGTCCTGGGTGGAACAGGCATGTGGGGAATGAGAGTCCATGAGTAGTGGGCATAAGAAGGATCCTGCAGAGAATCCTTCTAGTTCCTCTTTGCAGTTTTCCTATAAACTCAACCTAGTCTAGGATTCCCTTGCCCTGTGTAGAGCTTGGTCCCAGCTTGGGGGTGACCCACTACTGAGTATGATGACCAACGTGGTCTAAGGCTGGGATGTTCTTGGAAGGTATGCATGTGGTTGGTGGAGTTACTACAATTTCAAAGATAAGTATCATTATGTGTTTAATTGCAATTAAAATCCATGTCTCTGATTCTTGCAATATGATCATGTATTATGTTGCAATTATGAATTATTGTTAATTTGATTATTTTCGTATGTCAGCAGTAATCCTGTGATTACCTTGTATTGTCTAGTTAAATTTGTTAATTTTATTTAATGCATGTTATAAATATATGTATGAGAATGTTTTCGCATATTAGTGTTGTCCGACAGTGGGGTTGATGGTCGGGGATGTTACAATATGGTATCATAGCTTTAAATGCTAAGTTAAGGTTGTGTTGGTAGAGTTTCCCGGCCTACTGGTGGTTGAGGACATTACACCATATCACTAATTAAAGGTTGAAGAAGTCAAAACCCTAATCCTAAATGGATATCGAGCTATGTTAAATATAGGGCCACTAAGAGGAGAACGTGTTACATTATTTTGTGTTGTACTTGTTCTACAGTTGAGAATACTTTCCAACGAGTGGGATTTGAGAGAATAATTGAGGTGGGAAGAAGATTTTGTTGTATCCAATCAGACCATAGATTACTAGGAAACTGCATAGTGAGTTCCCCCCTTTCATTGTACTTCCATTTCATTTTTGAGGAAAACATAAAATAGAATAAGTCTCACCTTCTAATTGGGTTTTCTCCTAGATTGCGTTCCTAGGATACATATTCTATTCATTTGTATGGAAAATGTGTTCTTTTGTTTAGTATTTAATTTTCACATTTCAATTATTTCATTAATTTGAACAATTAAGCTATTGATTATAAATCTGTGATTTCAGGAAAATAAATTGGCAGAATATAAGTTTTTGGTCTAATACAATACTTTTGTGATGAATTATTCCATTAGAATATCCACAATAGTTTACATATCATATTGGTATTAGAAAAATTCTCTTTGGTGAATTTGTGGAAAGTTGTAGGATCCAAGAATTGGTTTAAGAAGAAGGTCGTAAAACCCTAGCCATGGTGGATGAGTCAATTCTGAACAATCCTCAACAGTTACAAGAAGAGAGATTTGTGAGGTTCGAAGAGAAAGTTGTTGACATATCTCACAATATGACTCTCCTCAGGGAATTTGTAGTAAACAATATTGGACTATTCACTAATCTTTGAGGCTCTAACTTAGAGATCAAATTAGAGAAGAAATCATGAGATAATGATGACCTAGAAAAGGTGTTGAGGAAATATCTCCATAAAGAGAAACACGGTTCCAGTTTCACTACTCCTTCATAGTCCTTATTTAAAAAGTAAGTGAAAGTAGATATCAAGCCATAGAAAGGTGAGATCGATGCAATAAAGTTAAAAAATTGGTTCTAATAGCTAGAGGTCTATTTCACTGTCCACCATATAGAGGAAGAGCATGCAATATTTATTTTTCCAGATTAAAATTAGAGGTCCATTCATTAGCATGGTGGGAAAGTCACCTAGAGACACTTAGTTTGGAGGGTGATCCTCCAGTAACTAAGTAGGAGGATTTAAAAACCATCATTAGTTCATAGTTCTACCCTATTGTGTTTGTAGAGGACCAATGGATCCATTTGAATTACTTGAGGAAAATATAGGGGTCGAGTGTGTAAGAGTACAATACTAAATTCATAAATATGGCTATCATGTTGGTATTTCACCGCAGATCTCATATGTACTCCTCAAGTAGTTGGGGGGTCTATATAATCATTTGTGAAAGCATGTGATTCTCTTCATGTCTAGGATAGTTGATGAGGCATGTGTGCAAGCAAAATATTAAAAAAATATAGGAAAAAAGAAAAAACAACCAAGTGGTTCGAAATGGAAGTAGGACCAAGATGATTCTAAGGCAGGGAATAAAGAAGCCAAAATGGAAAGACAAGAAGACAACAACCACTATGCATCTATGCAAGGATCTAGCTATACACTATAACCATTACAATATCAATTGTAACATTGAAGAAAATTGTTGGAAACTACCCCAAGAGATGAACCCTAAGAAATGCAAGAAGGAGGCCAAGAAGAATAACCTTCTATCCATGGATTCAAAAAATAATGTAGAGAGTAGCTCATATGCGGATGATAATATTTTTTTCAGTTTAGTGTAGAAGGAGGTTAACCTTAGTAACCTTATCAGAAGGGAGAGAAGCATATTAAAAAATGCTTCCATATCATGATCCAGGTCAAGAAGACTAAGGTAGAGGCTCTGTTTGATTTCATTTCACAAGCCAATCTCATAGCACTCAATTTGGTCAACAAGACTGGGTTGGAGGCTCATGATCATCCCATCCCATATCCATTGGGGTGGGTAAACAAGGATGTAAAGATCAAGGTAAAAAAAATAAAACGTAATATTAAATTTGTTGTAATTTCATATTTTATTGATCGGGCGAAGTTAGATGTAGTACCACTTGACATTTGTGGAATAGTGCTAGGAATCCCCTACATGTATATTAGGGATGCAATTTTCATGAAGAGAGAAAAAATGTACTACCTAATAAAAAATGGGGATAATTTCATCATCAATGCACATGAAGGTAAATCCAATATCCTACTGGTAAGTTCCAACCAAGACAAAAACTTTATTAGCTCAAGAAGTATGTTTTTATTTCATTGCAAGAGAATCAACTCGGTGATGGATCGGTAAGAGAAAATGCATTCTTGGAGGGATGTACTAAAGAGAGAAAATAACAGTTGGAGGAGTTTCTACAAGACTACAATGGAGTGTTCTAGTAGCCTAAATGGATACCACCTAAGAGGGAGGTGGAGCACAAGATATAACCGAAGTTATGAAGTCTCGAAGCTTTGAAGTCCCAAAGCTCTGAAGTCCCGAAGCTTCGATGATAGAAGTCAACAGTGGGTATCATCCATTGGATGTTGGATAGACATGAACCGTTGATCCACCCTACTTTACAAGTTTTGTAATCAGAACTTTGACGGACTATGGGAGGTACATTGAAGACTTCCGATACATGAAGTCCCGATTTGCGAATAAAGCAGATGGAATGTTGGATCGTGGGGGAAGTCAGGACCATCGATCTGATGTGTGTGAAGTTCATGTTTTGGAATAAATGAGTTGAGCTAACTTTCGGGGACACGAAGCATGATTTTGGCGAAGAGCTCAAAAGTTGGGGCCAGGTCATAGCCCAATGACACAATCAAAGAGGCCTAGTGGGAGGCGTTGGCACCTAAAGGATTCACGATTCATAAAATCAGGAATCGGGAAGATCGGGTTTGGCCACAAGAAAATTCATGAAACACGAAGTCACGAAGTGCCTTCTTGGATAGGCGAGTGGTCATGACCCACGATCATGTGGATTGGGGATAGAGAGAAGGGTTCAGTGCCAAAAATATTGTTGCAGAACATAGCAGGGCTCAGAGAGAAATGGAATTTAAAAATTTTCTTGGTTCATATTGGTTTATGAATTATGTGGGATTTGTTAAGGAATGATGGCCTGACAAATTATGGTTGACTGTACGTTGTGTTTGTAGAGTTCAATGACTACCAAAACCCGATAGAGTTTCCATTGAATGCAAAGAAATGGAGGAGGAACAAAATGCTTCCATTTCAGAGAATCAAGCAAAAGGAATGGATGTTCATTTGAGATTTTAAGGATCAAACTACAATGGGCATGGAGAGGAGATTGATAAGGAAGGGCATATGATGAAAATCATTGAATGATTGCAGAAAGATGCCCAAACTCACCCAGTAGATAGAAGAAATCTCATGAAAGCTAAGGAACAACAGGGAGAATTCAACTTAAAGTTGATGAATAGTCTGGAGAGAATAGAAAAGAAGTTGGACAAGGAGAGAGACTCAAGAAAAATGGGGAGTCACCAGACTTCTGAGGGAAGAAGATCAAGGAGTGTTGGTAGACACAATCATCACTCCCAAGGTCGCTCCAAGAAGAAGGTGCACAATAGTTCAAGCCCATCTCCTACCAAAAAGCATAGGAGATCTAGAGTGGATGAACTGAAGGGTGAAATGAACAATATCAATCCTGATATGTTTGATGGAGAACATAAGAAGGAGGAATATGACGAAACATGGTTGATTGGAATGAGGAAATATTTCCAACAAAAAAATTATTCCTCTCAGGTAGAAGGAAGAATTGCAATGTATCAACTGAAAGGAAAGGCATCCATGTGGTGGGATCAACTTGTGCAGGTGCAACACATTAGAGAATAATATATCACATGGAAATAATTAAAGAGGTGTTTCAATAAGAAATACTTGACTAAAAGATACTAAGACAGAAAGATAAAAGAATTCTTTGAACTCAAACTAGGCAGCATGACCATTGATGAATAGGAACGAAGATTTTTGGAACTGTTGAAGTATGTTCCATTCATCAAAGATGAGACTGTAAAGATTCAAAGGTATCTGAGTGGACTGCCACCTTACATTGGTGACAGGATCTAGTACAATGACCCTAAGACCATGGAAGAAACTATAAGAAGAGAAAAATTCTTATATGAGTAGAAAAGAGAAAAGCCTACTTTTTGGAAGGCTTGGGATGACAAGAAGAAATTCCACATGGATCAGAGGAAGAAGGGAACTAAGCCACCCTTTTTCAAAAATATTCCTCAAGGAGAGCCATTGTTAAGAGAGCCGAGAATGGATGATGTAGGGGAACAAAGACAAAGGAAGAGGCCCATTCAGTGTTGGTGCAGTCACGAGAACCACAAGTATAAAGATTGTCCCCATAAAAATGGCAAAGTGAGAGTTTTCCACAATGTTCATCAAGCTAAAACAATGGAGGACATGGGCAGTAGAATGCCAAGAATCTACGCAACCCTGGACAACAAGTAAGCAAAATATTAGTCACACATGATTGAAGTGGAAGGTATGCTCAACAACCATGCCTTTACTATTTGAATTGATTTAGGGGCTAACCATATTTATATAGATCCTAGAGTGGTCGAAAGTTTGCAATTGTTGAAAACAAAACATGAAAATTATTGTCTAGTGCAGCTGGCTACAAGAACCAAGAGAAAAGTCATTGATTTGGTTAAGTCTTGTCCTATGGACATGAATGGACTAAGCACAAAGGAGGAATTGAACGTTCTACCTTTAGGTTCTTATGAATGTCTAATTGGGATGGACTGGTTGGACCAACACCATGACATCTTGGACTGTTGTAACAAGGCATTCACTTGCCTAGATGAGGAAGGAAATTAGAAAACAATCCAAGGAATTCCCAGAGTTGTTTCTATTAGATAAATCTCAGCAATGCAGTTGAAGAAGTGTTATAGGAAACAGTTTCAATTATTTGCATCCCATGTGGAGGAGACACCTAAGGATGAGCTTTCAAAGATTGAAGATCATGCAGTACTAAAATATTTTGAACATGTATTTCAGGAGGTACCCGGACTACCTCCGAAAAGATATATTGACTTCTCTATAAACTTGATGCCTGGAGCAACTCCGGTGTCCAAATCTCCTTACAAAATGAGTACGCCAGAGCTGAAAGAGCTGTAATTGCATCTTGAATATCTTATGAAGAAGGGGTATATATGCCCAAGTGGGTCACCTTGAGGTGCCCTGGTCCTATTCATGAATAAGAAGGATGGGACGTTGAGATTGTGTATCAATTTCAGATAATTGAACAAAGTAACTGTAAAGAAAAAATATCCTCTACTGAGAGTTCATGACCTCTTCGATTAGTTGAAGGATGTAGAGATATTTTCAAAGATAGATCTCAGGTCGGGATATCACCAGGTAAGGATAAAGGATGAAGAAATCAGCAACACCTCCTTTAGAACAAGGTATGGTCATTACGAGTTCATAGGGGTGTCGTTTGGGCTGTCGAACGCACCTGTTGTTTTTATGTGCCTGATAAATGGTGTATTCAGGGACTATTTAGACAAGTTTTCCATAGTCTTCCTTGATGACATTATGGTGTATTCCAATTTGGAGGAAGAGAATCAACAACATATGAGGATGGTGTTGCAGGTGCTAATACAACACCAACTGTATGCCAAGTTGAGCAAGTGCTCATTTTATCAGGAGAAGATCCATTACTTGGGGCATATTATTTCGAAGGATGGGATAGTTGTAGATCTTAAGAATATTGAGGCCATTAGAGAATGGTCAGTGCCAGAGAACATGATGGAATTTAGATCCTTTATGGGTCTAGATGGTTATTATAGAAGGTTTATTGCAGGGTTCTCGATGATAGCTCACCCTATCACTTCCTTGCAAAGGAAAGAGAAGAAATTTCAGTGGACAAAGGAATGTGAGAGAAGATTCCTGCAATTGAAGCAGTTTTTAAAAAGTGCTCCAATCCTAAGGATCACAGACCCAAATGAAGATTTCATGGTGTGCACAGGTGCATGCAAAGAGGGATTGGGAGGAGTCCTCAGTCATAATGGATTTGTAATTTGTTATGAATCGAGAATGTTGAAAGAGCACGAAAGGAACTATGAAACTCATGATTTAGAGTTGGCATCCATAGTGCATGATCTAAAGAAATGGAGGCATTACCTCATCGGAAGGAGGTTCAAACTTAGGACAGACCATAACGGTCTGAAGTATTTGTTTTATCAACCAACCTTGACTGCTAGGCAGAGTAGGTGGTTGGAGTTTCTCTATGAGTATGACTTTGATATCACGCATATCAAAGGGAAGAAGAATAAAGTGGTTGATTCACTCAGCAGGAGAGTACATGAGTTACATGCTACAACTATTATCATGTACCAAACTGATATTAAAAGAAGAGTTTTGGAAGCTACAAATGCAAATTTGCAGTACATTGATTTGGTAGCGAAACTACAACAAGGTGAGATGCCACAGAAAGTGTAAAATTATAAATTGGAAACGAAAGGAACACTTCTGTACAAGAACATAATTTATGTACCTAATGTCCAGAACTTCAAACTTATGATTTTGAATGAAATTCATAATGTTTCTTATGTTGGGCACCCTGGATATTAGAAAACTATGGCAGCAATCAAGAGCCATTAATTTTGGTCAGGTATGAAGAAAGATATTGTTTAATACATCGCTAGATGTATGGAGTGTCAGAAGGTTAAAGCTAATCACATGCACCCAATAGGGTTGTTGCAACTTCTACCCATTCCCGAGTGGAAGTTGGAAGTAGTGACAATGGATTTCATCACAACAATGCCCAGAACCAGAAAGCAGCATGATTCAATCATGGTGGTGGTGGACAAGCTTACGAAAGATACCCATTTCATTTTGTTAAAGACTACTCAGAAGATAGTGGATGTTGTTGATATTTTTATGGGGGAAATAACACGATTGCATGGTATTCCCAAGACAATTGTGTCTGACAAGGACCCAAAATTTACCTCCAAGTTTTGGAAAGGATTTCTCAAAGGATTCATAATGAATCTAAACTTCAGCACAATCTATCATCTTGAGTCTGATGGGAAGACTGAGAGGGTGAAGAGAGTAATAGAAGACATGCGAAGGATGTATGTGATGGACAAACCATCAAAATGGGAAGACTACCTACATTTGGTAGAATTCTCCTAAAACAATGGGTATCAAGCATCATTGAAGATGAGCCCATTTGAAGCACTTTATGGCAGAAAGTGGAATATTCTAGTAAGTTGGGATAATCCAGCTAATAGGGCAGTAGTTGGGCCAGAGTTGATCAAGGAAACGGAAGAGAAAATGCTGAAAATTAAGCAGAATTTAAAGGTTGCCCAAGACAAGCAGAAAATTTATGTTGATAAAAAAAGAACCCCTAGAGAGTTTAAAGTGGACGATCATGTTTTCCTAAAAGTTAAATCCAATATAAGTTCCCTAAAGCTGGGAAACTGCACCAAGTTGGTAGGGATATTTTGTGGTCCATTTGAAATCCTAGAAAGGATTGGGCCAGTTGCATATATGATTGCATTACCTGCATCCATGACTGTACATAATGTGTTTCATGTTTCATTGCTTAAGAAATATATAACTGATGTTGATCATGTAATTGATTGGAATGTGATTCAGGTGGAGCAAGAAGGTGTCCTGCAAGTCCATCATGTGTGCATATTGAACCATAAAAGAAAACATCTTCGGAATCAAGTCGTAGGGCTTGTAAAGGTCCAATGGACCTGGTATGGTCCTGAGGATGTGACATGGGAACATGAAGATGATATGCGGGCAGAATATGAGCATCTTTTTGAATATTTTGAAAATCTTGTTGATGCTGAGTAAAAGTTGCACTGAGGACACTGCAAAAATAAGGGGAGGGGATTGTAATATCCCGAAGGATGAGTCATGTTGTAATCATGTTTATGAATTACAAATCATGTTTTGTAGGTTGGTAAGATGAGTATTGATAAGCTGGTTGGATTATCTGTTTATTAGGCTGGAGAGCCTAAGTGTTAAAGGCTAGGAGCCTGTTTTTGTATATGTAATATGCAGAACATTAATAAAGATTAAATGTCGTTGAATGCAAACTGACCAAGAAGAAATATTGATGGGGGAATAAACTTCCACAAGGTGGGTAAGGGGGGTTGAAAGGTTAGAAGGAGGGGATAAGCTTATGGTCTTAAGTCTTTGGGAATAATAATTTATTACTATTCCAAATCTGTATGACAACATATTTTTATCCTAAGTTCCTCGAAAAGGGAATGCATACTTGATGGAGTGCATGTACCTTCACGGGAAACATGTGTCGGCCCAGGCACATGCAATTTAACCCAAGAATTGAGCCTTGATGGGGGTTCTTCCTCCATTCTTTCGTCCGTTGTTTGAACCGTGTTACCTTTGCGTCTGATCTCTGCATGCCTCATGCAGCTCTGAAACCTGAATCTGTGAGACCTCTGTGATCGTCTGGTGTATTCTCATGAATTCCCTTTGTTCTTTGTGTTTGGCCTCCATCATCGACATCTACATAATTTTCTTTTCACAGATCTTCAAACTGGTAATCTGTGGGTCGATCTCTGTCTTTTGTGGAACCTGACACCTAGGTAATCGCCTGGGCATGTTGTATCTTAGCATCTGTCCATTTCCATTTCCAGTCCTATGCCCATTTTCTGTTGTGGTCGTCATCCTTGTGTCAAATGAGTGATAATGTTGTTGCAGTTTCCCTCACCTAGTTGGAATTGAGTCAAAGAGTGTGCTGAAGAAGAGAGTTGTCAGGCCTATGGTAGAAAGGGTAGGTTGTTATGCCTATGATAAACTCTCTCCAGGTGAGAGAGTCTGTTGGCAAGTGGTTTTATCCCAGAGAGAGTCCAGCACCAGTTACGGAGCTATGAGAATTCTTGATTCGACCTGTTGTCGAGACCTAGAGAGGGAGGTGAAGCACCGATGAACTATGCTTATGAAGGTGTATACTCTTGGGTGGAATAGACATGTGGGGAATGAGAGTCCATGAGTAGTGGGCAGAAGAAGGCTTCTGGAGAGAATCCTTCTGGTTGCTTTCTGTAGTTTTCCTATAACCTTAGCCTAGTCTAGGATTCCCTTGCCCTGGGTGGAGCTTGGTCCCAACTCAAGGGTGACCCACTGCTGAGCATGATGAGCAGTGTGGTCTAAGGCTGGGAGGTTATTGGAAGGTCTACGCATAGTTGGTGGAGTTACAATAGTTTAAAAGAAAAGTATCATTATGTGTTTAATTTCAATTAAAATGCATGTCTATGATGCTTGCTATATGATCATGTCTTTCGTTGCAATTATGAATTACTGTTAATTCCATTATTTTTGTATGTTAGCAGTAATCCTCTGATTACTCTGTATTTTTATTTAAATGTTTTAATTTGATTTAATGCATGTTACATACATACATATATACATATACATACATACATACATACATGCATACATACATACATACATACATACATACATACATACATACATATATATATATATATATATATACATATGAGAATGTTTCTGTGTAGTAGTGTTGTCCAACAATGAGGTTGATGGCGGGGGATGTTACAATATGGTATCATAGATTTAAAGCAAAATTTAAGGTTGTGTTGGTAGCATTTCCCGACCTTTTGGTGGTCGGGGACATTACACCATATCACTAATTGAAGGTTTAAGAAGTCAAAACCCTAATCGTAAATGGATATCGAGCTATGTTAAATATAGAGCCACTAAGAGGAGAACATGTTACATTATTTTGTGTTGTACTTGTTCTATAGTTGAGAATACTTTCCAACGAGTGAGATTTGAGAGCATAAATGAGGTGGGAAGAAGAGTTTGTTGTATCCAAACAGATCATAGATTCATAGGAAACTTCATAGTGAGTTCCCCCCTTTCATTATACTTCCATTTCATTATTGAGGAAAACATAACATATAATAAGTCTCACCTTCTAATTGGGTTTTCTCCTAGATTGGGTTCCTAGGATATATCTTCTATTCATTTGTATGAAAAATGTGTTCTTTTGGTTATTATTTCATTTTCACATTTCAATTATTTCATTAATTTGAACAATTAAGCTATTCATTATAAATATGAGATTTTAGGAAAATAAATTGGCACAATATAAGATTTTGGTTTAATACAATACTTTTGTGATGAATTATTCCATTGGAATATCCACAATAGTTTACATATCATATTGGTATTAGAACAATTTTCTTTGGTACATTTGTCGAAAGTTGTAGGATCCAGGAATTGGTTTAAGAAGAAAGCCACAAAATGTTAAGGTCTTAACCCCCACATAGGTAGATCAATGTATTCGGATGTAAAAAAGGTCAATATTAATAAGACCTTTCAATAAAATAGAATAAGGCGGATGTAAGAAGACCTAATAGAAGCTTCCGCTTCTAGAAGGATCTTCCTCTAGATGCTTCTCTTTAGTATAAATAGGAGTCGAGGGTATGAGAACCCTAGCTTGGATATTATTGTAATAGAGTGCTGCTCGACTGGAGGTTGCCCCCTCGAAGAGGCCTGTGAACATTGCTATCTGATTCAAGTATTTCTATTGCTATTTCATATATCATTTATGTGTATTGTGAAGATTATGCTGGATATTTTACTGTTATTCTGTCATTTCCAGCATTTTGTTTCTGTTCTGTATATTTTATATATCCGGTATCTTGCAAGTGGTATCAGAGCACTTTCCTTGGCAGAAATTGTGGGTATTTTTTTTTCAGGGTAGAGACGTATTCCGACGTCTTTAAGCCACAGAGATCTGTCGTTACGCGCATAAACCCGCGGTGGTTACCGTGAGCACTTTCCTTGGCGCGTAAATTGTGGGTATTTTTTCGTGGTAGAGACGCATTCGACGCTCCGCTTCACGTAGATCCGCTGCTACGCCAAGATAAACCCCCGGTTGTGGGATTCATACACGCGTGAAATACAAGTGGTTCTTGCTACCTTGTTGGCTTCACCCTTTGTAACCTCCCGCTGCTGGTACTTCGAGTGGTAGCGCATTAGACGCTGACTGTAACGGACCGGTCTAGATTTCCTGAAGCCCTCAGATAAACCTATCGGCCACCGGGATCGCTATAGTGTCACCGAGAACAAGACTCGGTGAAAGATACTCTAGTAATTGGTAGCTCCGTAGTACCCGCTTAAGGGTACGGCCTATCCTCCAGTTTAGTTCCTCGATATATTAACAGTCTATCTGGACCGCATTTATATCAGAGAGCTATAGCACGTGGCAAACCCTTGTCTCAGAGGAACCCTTGAATATCTAACCCTTTGGGAACATAAACAACAATATAAACAAATTAAACCAACAGATCTATTAACCAAGATCTCAGATTTGGGTTGTTGGGCAAATACCGGTTCAATTTGGGGATTTCTTGGCACTACAACATTCTTTCTAATTCAAAGCATAACCCTCATAAATGGAAAAAAAAAAACAAAAAAAAAAAAAGTCCGGAAATTTTTTCACCATTATTTGAGACTTATTCCTATTAGACTCATCTCTTCGGGCCCTTATCACTTTCATCCTATCATTTTCTCAAGAAAAATTTCGACCCTCACCAAGAATTTTCAACAATGTTCCATTTTTCACCATTATTTGAGACCTATTCCATTAGATTCATCATCTCTTCTCCTGTCACTTTTATCCATATCATTTTTTCCGCAAAAATTTTGACCCCTCACAGCCGCTCCCTTTTCAGTCCACCGCCATCATGGCCCATACCCGCAACCAAAATCCAGAGTCTCATTTCAACACCGCAACATGGTTTCATTTGAGACCCAACAAGAAGTGCAACAACTCTGCCATACTATTGCCTCCCGTGATGCCTCCATGAATGTATCCGGTCTGCATCGTTTGCAACCGGGTGAATGGCTAAGTAAAAAACGAACTTTGAATCAAGCCGCTGTAGCACTCAAGACCAAACTCAAAACTCCTTTGATGATGATGCACCTAAAAGACTAAAGGAGAAACTTCTCCCATTACTTTCAACCACATCACTTTAAAGGGACATACGCCTTCCAAGAGTGGATGTAACTAATGATGGTCGTAATTTGACCGGGTTGGGTCACACAAATGGAACATTATTTCTCTCTACAACATTACAAATGACTTGGCTAAACTCCTCGTATGGTAGTTCTCCATCTCGATCAAGAACGCTGAAATGGTACGAAGAAAACTTCTCACAAGGATATATTGCTTGGACCCAATGGTTATCGAAGCTTTATGAACGATTCGACACCGACACCAACCATTTGGTTGTTTGACAAAGTTCTGTGCCAATCGTGCTAGTCGAAGACTTATAGCTGCATTTGAGCCCGCTTTTCTAACAGGCATGATCGACAGTCTCTTTCATGAAGTTTTATCAAAGGGCCTTGGAGGAGGAGGTTAGGGGCCCACACCTTGTGGCTTGACCTACAACTTGGGTGGAGGCTACCAAAAAATCCAAAGAAGCACAAATAAATTGTTTCCTCTCAAAACCGTAAGCCTTGCTTTTTCCCACGCCCTAAACCAACAAACCCCACTATTCCCTCCTCGGCCTTAAATATCCATAAATTGACCAGGGCCTAAATGGTCGAACGACAACTCAAAGGCCTTCAGCGAATCAGGATGACAAATATTTCCTGTGCCATAAGTGTAAGGAACAAAGGCCTCTTTTATGGCCATCTTTGAGGATATTCAAGAAGAAGATGATGACACTTCCCCTCGCTCCTTAAGTCACCATAAACTTCTCAAATAAACCCTCCTTCTGACCCTCTTGTAGAAGAACCCATCATTTCCCCAATGCTCTCAACAACGTAATTCCGCCCCCAAACTCTCAAGCTTATTGGTTATATCAAGCACCGAAGGTCATCATCTTGGTTGATAGTGGCGCGACCCACAACTTATTCATCGCCACATCGCCCAAGAAACCTAATTTATATCCATGTTGTTAATAATTTCCAAATCATGATTACTAATGGAGGTTCCGTGAAATGTGGGTGGCTTTGTGAAAATGTGTGTCTCTGAATAGGTGACTACAACCTCAAACCCATGCTGCTATTGACATGGGAGGTTGTGACATTGTGTTGTGCCCATCGGCTCAGAACCTTTGGGTCCCATTCTCATGGACTTTCTATCTTAACCATGCAATTTTACCAAGCAGGCCACAAACATAAAATTCAAGACATCACTGCGGGTTCTCCCGAAATCATCGGGCTTCCTCATCAGTATTGAGAAATTGCTCAAGAAAGGTTATTCGGGTGTCATAGCCAAACTCTATGCCATTCAAGCCACGTAGATCCCACCTGCGGCTCCCAAGACCTCCAAGCCCTTCTGTCTAAACATCAAATAGTCTTTCCACTCCCCAAGGACTCCCCTTCCCCAAGGAGATGTCCATGATCATTCCATTCCCCTTGTCCCAGAAGCCTTCCCCAACATACGCCCATATGGCCACCCCTTGCCCAAAAGAATGAAATTGAAAAATGGTCCAAGAACCCCATCACGGAGTCATCCGGCCCTAGTAATGCAGTCCTTACTTCCTCTCCTAGAAGTCATATGGTACTAAATAAAGAAGGTTCTTGGTGCATGTGTCCCTGGACTTCCTCGCTCTCTCAATAAACTCACAATCAAAGACAATTTCCCATTCCTAAATACTGAAGGACCTCCCCGATGAACTGAGTGGTGCCCAATTTTTCACTAAACTTGATTCCTCGCCTGCTATCACCAGATCCGTATGAAGAGTTCGACATTCCTAAGATGACCTTCTTCAATCATGAGGGCCACTATGAGTTTTGGTCATGCCCTGATTGTGTGTACCCTCCACCTTTCGGAGGCTCATGAACCATGTCTTCTACCCTTTCCTCCATCATTTTGTCCTAGTTTCTTTGATGATATCCTCATATATAGCAAGACATGGAAATACCATCTCGGGACTCATGTGGATCAAGTTCTCACTTACTCAGCCAAGACCTTTTCTCAAACAAATTAAATTTTCTTTGCATCTCAAGTAGAATACTGTCATCTAGTGGGTGCGATGGCGCTGGTAATCTCAAAAAAGATTGGAAGCTATGTAAGATTGGTCAAGACCCTCTAAGACTAAAAGCTTCAAGTGGGATTTTAACCTCACATGTGGTATTATCTAGTTCGTTTTCAAGAACTATGGAAGATTGCAACACCTCTCACTCTGCTCTCCTTAAAAGAACTCTCAATTTGGACCCCGCAAGAGGTTGCTCAATCTTTTCAAACTTTTGAAGATGGCCATGTGCACTCATCTCGGTTCTCGATCTCCCCCAATTCACAAAGACATTTGTTGGAATGCGACGCATCAAGAAAAGGCATTGCCATGCTGTCCTTATGCAAGCGGGTCGACTTTTGGCCTTTATGAGCAAACAACTGCCTGAAAAGAATCCGGCAAACCTATTTATGAAAAGAAATGTTGGCGATTCCGAATGCGCTTGAATTATGGCTGCCCTTATCTCTTGGGCAACGATTCCAAATTAAGCATCGCACTATCAAAGCCCTTTTCAAATACTTCTCTCGAACAACACATTCTGTGAGCAACAAAATGGGTCACTGCCTTTCCAGATTATGAGATCATTTTACAAGAAGGGCAAAGACACTGTAGTGGAAGATGCACTGTCCCGTGAATATGAAGCATCTAAGGATCCCTTTTTTTCTTTTCCTTTCATTGTACTGACAAGCATAGTTATGCAACTGTGAATGGTCGGTGAAGACCCTAAAAGTTCCCAGATCTTACTCCCAAGAATCGGCAGAACAAGGCACGCCCCTCCAAGGTACCTTGGCTTCGTGGATGAGCTTCATACAAAGGTCGCTTGTTTTTATGTAAACAATCCAAGCTCAAAATCCACGGTACTCTCTGAGATCCATGCTGCCAATCTACGGGCACTCCGTGGTTCGAATTTCAAAACATATGACAGAAAGTTAAACGCTCCTCTTTCCGGGATGGTATGAAACAAAGACATTCATAATTTCAGTGGTCAGAATGTGAGGTATGCCAACGCAACAAGGATGAAACAACCAAATCTCTGTGCACACTCCAACCGCTTCCAATTCCCCCATATTTGGAATGTATATATCTATGGGTTTTATTACAGGTTTACCCAAATCGTGGAATAAATCATGATAATGGTGGTGGTGGATCGCCTAAGTATGCTCATTTTGGTGCTCTTTCACCACCCATTTACCGTATCCACCTGGTGGCCCAAATTTTCATGGATTGTAGGTCTTCAAGCTTCATGGTATGCCAAACTCTATTGTTTCTAATTCCCAGACCCAACTTTCACAAGTACTTTTTGGAAAGAACCGTTTGGCTACAAGGCAATAATAATTGAATCTCAACAGCTCTTATCTTCCCTAGACAGATGGTCAAACGCAAGTCGCCAACAAGTGTTTGGAAACCCATCTGAGGTGCTTTGTATCTAGTAACACCAATGGGTCTACCGGTTACCCCTGCCGAATGGTGGTACAACACTACATACCATACAACCACTGCAGATGACTCCTTTTGAAGTAGTGTATGGACAAGCCACCGTCAGCCTTTCCCATACTTAATGGCACCTCAAGGTCCAAAGCACAACCAAACACTTATAGCCCAAGAGGATATCCTTCGCACTTTAAAGAGAATCCTGGTCATGTCCCGTAACGTAATAAAGCAAAGAAGTATCAAGGCTCAGCTTCTAACATCAATTTGTAGAAGGGGATCGTGTGTTCACACGCAGCCTTACAGTAAGAAACTCAAGTAACAGCAGCGGTCGGGTTAGCACCCAAATTTTACATGGCTCTTTACACGCTCTAAAGGCAGGGACCAAGCGCATATCGCTAGTCGCCTTGAAGTTACATCCCCGCTTTATGTTTCCGCTGAAGGTGATTGGAACTAGGGTACAACTTCAAACCAACCTTCCGTAGTGCTAATGCAGGATCCATTTGGCTACAAACTTCTCGGGGCGCTTTGGACCGTAGGGAGCCTCGTGCATCAAAGAACCATCAATGAAGTGCTCGTACAGTGGAAATACATGACTCAAAGAGAGATGTTACTTGGGGAACCAAAATACCATTCCGCAAATGCCTTTCCACATCTCAAGCCTTGAGGACAAGTATATTTTTCAAAGGGGAGGGAAAGTTAGGGACCTAAAATCCCTAAACCCTAACATAGGTAGAATAATAAATTTGGATGTAATAAAGGTCAATATTAATAAGACCTTTCTTCAATAAAATAGAATATGGCAGATGTAAGAAGACCTAGAAGCTTCCCGCCTAGAAGGATCTTCCTCTAGATGCTTCTTTAGTATAAAATAGGGAGAGTCGAGGGTATGAGAACCCTAGTTTGAATATATGATGTCATAGAGCGTTGTTCGACTGGATTTCCTCAAGAGGCCCTTTTCCATGAACATTGCTATCCGGATTCAAGTGCTATTTCCATGCTATTTCAGATAATATTTATGCTGTGTATTGTGAAGATTATGTTGGATATTTTACTGTTATTCTGTCATTTCTAGCATTTCGTTTCTGTTCTGCATATTTTATATATCTGGTATCTTGCACAAAACACTAGCCATGGTGGATAAGGCAATTCTCAACAACCCTCAACAATTACAAGAAGAGAGATTTGTGAGGTTGGAAGAGAAAGTTGTTGAAGTCTCTCACAATATGACTCTCCTCATGGAATATGTAGTAAACAATATTGGACTCTTCACTAAGGCTTGAGGATCTAACTCAGAGATCAAATTAGAGAAGAAATCATGAGATAATGATGACCTGGAAAAGGAGTCGAGGAAATATCTCGATAAAGAGAAACTAAGTTCCAATTTCACTACTCCTTCATAGTCCTTATTTAAAAAGGAAGTGAAAGTAGATATCAAGTGGTACCAAGGTGAGATCGATGTAATAAAGTTAAAAAACTGGTTCTAATAGTTAGAGCTCTATTTCAATGTCCTCCATATAGAGGAAGAGCATGCAATATTTATTTTTCCAGATTAAAATTAGAGGTCCATTCATTAGCATGGTGAGAAAGTCACCTAGAGACACTTAGTTTGGAGGGTGATCCTCCAGTAACTAAGTGGGAGGATTTAAAAACCATCACTAATTCGTAGTTCTACCCTATTGTGTTTGTAGAGGACCAATGGATCCATTTGAATTACTTGAGGAAGATCTAGGGGTAGAGTGTGTAAGAGTACACCACCGAATTCATAAATATGCCTATCATGTTGGGTATTTCACCCCAAATATCATATGTACTCCTCAAGTAGTTGTGGGGTGTATAGAGTCATTTGTGAAATAAATTGATTCTCTTCATGTCTAGGATAGTTGATGAGGCTTGCATGCAAGAAAAATATTAAAAAAATATAGGAAATAAGAAAAAACGGCCAAGCAGTTCCAAATGGAAGTAGCACTAAGATGATTCTAAGGAAGGGAATGAAGAAGCTGAAAGGGAAAAACAAGAATACAACAACCACTGTGCATCTTTGCAAGGATATAGGTATACACTATAACCATTACAATATCAATTGTAGCATTGAAGAAAATTTTTGGAAACTACCCCAAGAGATGAACCCTAAGAAGTGCAAGAAGGAGGCCGAGAAGAATAACCTTCTATCCATGGATTCACAAAATAATTTAGAGAGTAGCTCATATGTGGATGAACATATTTCTTTCAGTCTAGTGTAGAAGGAGGTTAACCTAAGTATCCTTCTCACAAGGGAGAGAATCATATTAAAAAATGTTTCCATATCATGATCCAGGTCAAGAAGACTAAGGTAGAGTCTCTATTTGATTTCATTTCACAAACCAATATCATAGCACTCAATATGGTCAAGAAGATTGGGTTGGAGGCTCATGATCATCCCATCCCATATCCACTAGGGTGGGTAAAGAAGGATGTAAAGATCAAGGTAAAAATAAATAAATGTAATATCAAATTTATTGTAATTTCATATCTTATTGATGGGGTGAAGCTAGATGTACTACCACTTGACATTTCTGGAGTAGTGCTAGGAATCCGCTACACGTATATTAGGGATGAAATCTTCATGAAGAGAGAAAAAATGTACTACCTAATAAAAAATGAGGAGAATTTCATCATCAATGCACATAAAGGTAAATCCAATATCTTACTGGTAAGTTCGAACCAAGACAAAAAGTTTATTAACTCGAGAAGTATGTTTTTCATCTATTACAAGAGAAACAACTAGATGATGGATTGGTAAGAGAAAATGCATTCTTGGAGGGATGTACTAAAGATAAAAAATAACAGTTGGAGGAGTTTCTACAAGCTACAATGGAGTGTTCTAGTAGCCTAAATAAATACCACCTAGGAGGGTGGTGGAGCACAAGATATTGTTTTTTTTTAGTCCCCAATACGAAACATTGGCATGTATAGATAGTCTATTCTAGAAGTATATGAAGTGAAGAAACAAATGCAACAATTGTTGGAGAAGGGAATGATTTGACTAAGAACCTCACACTGTGTGTCATCTATCATCATCGTACCCAAGAAGCATGGGACTTGGTGGTTTTCTATTGACTATAGATCTTTGAATGTGATTACACTCAAGGTTTTATACCCTCTACCCAAGATTGATAATTTGTTAGACTAGTTGTAGCATGCCAAGTACTTCACCAAGTTGGATCTCAAATAACGATACCACTAGGTACATTTCAAATAAGAAGACACCTAAAATACTAACTTCAATACAATGAAAGGTTAGTGTTGAAGGAAAATTTCCCTGCAGACAGGTAGATCAACTCTTGAGAGCTAGACTCTTAACTCTTAAGACAGCAGATGCTTAACGTGGACACTGACTTCCTTTTAGATCTATACAAACTAATGTATGATGAGGATGGAGAACAGAAGTACCTTTTTACCGGCGCTTGTCCCTGCATGCTTCGAGTTGAGCTCCAATCTTTCGCTCCTCGATGAGCCCTGTAGACAAAAAACAGTACGACCACTTCCTACTCTATTGATATTATCTTGAAAACAGATCTATCTATCAGAGATAAGTTCATGTAAGATCAGACACAAACTAGAAAGAAACAGGCCAAGCATGTC
>SNQJ01S0016978.1:113589-126858 GCA_010110895.2 Picea sitchensis
CAAGGGTTTTGGTAATAATAAAGTGTGGTTTCTTCTATATTGCTTTGTGGATCTATTGTGTATTCAGTATTTGTGGTGATTATATTTGTAGATCTATTCAGGTTCTTAACAACTACCGCCCCAAATTAGACAATGCTCCCTCAAAAGGGGCATCAGGGCACTATGACGCTCCCCAGTAGGCTCAAGGGGAGCGCCAGTACTTCAAATACTTGTAGCGCTCCTTCAAAGGGGTGATTTGGTGTTATAACACTCCCCAACACCTTGTAGGGGAGCGCCAGCGCTCCTAAGGCTGATGTAGGGGAGCGCTCTCCCTTAAAACCCTATTTTGAGAGCTCCTTTCAGGTGGAAAAAGATTCTTGACTTCAGTTAACCATCCTTCTTCCTCCAAATCAGTTGTTTGAGGTATTTTAAGTGTCTCCTTGGTGTCGTCATCATGGCAGTATGATTTGTTTGACATTTACGACACTTGTGAACAACATGTGACACTTGCGACAATTGTGAGGAACATGCGACACTTATCAAATCTAGTAATATTGATGTGTAACAGTTAGTATGAATGATTACTCATGCCAATACAAGGAAAGGTTTGTATGAATGACTAATCATTCCATTTGGTATATGTAACTCACCACCTACATTTATGACACTCATGAATGATGTATTATGCTTGTTATAGCATGAACTCACAATTATTGAGTGAAATATTTGAAGCTCAAGTAAAATCATGCATAATTTATAGGGAAGTCCATTACCACCTCACTTGCCCTCTTTCACATCAATACAAATATCCTTTGTCTAAAGGGTCTTTCCTTGGATTACAATTGCTAGGACTTAGGGAAAGGAGGCTCAATGTCTAGAGTGAAGTCCACACCAAATGATTTCGGGTATATTTAGAGTGTTAGGAAAAGTTGTTGGAGGTCTGAAGATCAATTTCTTTCATCTGGAATATGGAGTGAAGGAACACACCATGAAAGGTGCAAGATAGATGAAGATCAAGATAGGGTATATAGCCTCATAATCCCTAACCTCAACTTCTTGAGAAGAAACCCTAGGGCACATAGACATTTTCTTCTCCACCTCTAGTGGAAATATTTTAAATGAAATAGGTCAAGCCCTAGGGGAAAAATCATCTTAAACCCTATGCCTTAAACTATCCAAGACAAAAACCCCAGGGTGTAAGGCCTCTTAAAGCCTAGAATAAAGTCTTGATTTTTCAACAATTAATGATAAATTAAAGTATGAAGAGGGATGAACCATCTTAATCCCTCTCAGGTTTTAAAGAATATAAGGTAACATGCAACAATTAATCCTCTAAAATATAATTTAAATAGATACATCACAAAAGAAAAAAAATACTGAAAAAAACTTACTAAGATAGGAGCATGCATGAGGAAACCCTAATTCGCCATACATTTATCAACAAGAGATAAGAATACAATAAAAAATATTCCTTCAATGTGCCCAAGTACAACACAATATGTTTGAACAAAATTTCATAAATTTAAGATCTCTCCTAATGGATTTGTCCGTCAAATTGTGCTGATGAAAACCAATAAAGTGCCTCTCTATTTATAGTGGAAAGGCTCAACTCATACTTACATTAAAATAAAAGGTCTTTCTTAACTCCTCTTCCTTCACTAGGTTGGTGAACAAGGTAGCCAAATGTGGCCATGTGGAATTATAAATATATCCATCCCCAAATTACAACCAAGAGCCCTCACAAAGGGTTGCTCCTCAAAATAGATAGCCCTTCAAAACTGCCCACGCAATTGCCTTCTTTACAAGCTAATTGAAAAATAACCCAATTATTCCTTCATATGTGGGCATAAGTGATTCAAAATGGCAATTTAATCCTTGAAAGGTGGATCGGTCCTCATATTTTGCAAGATTTAACACCCTCAAACATGGGCTGGCCATCCAATTAATTGTTTATTTGGATCATTATGCAGGTCAAGCCTCCAATAATAATTTTACACTTCAATATTATATTAAAGAGATATGGGTTCATCGTAGTCCTAATCTCTAGGTTAGATCGAATTCATTTTAAGCATACACAAGCTCATATAAATTATGAAACGCCTCCCTCATATTTTCTTTGGCGTAAAACACCCAGAAAATGTTAAATATAATGTAACCTCAATAGTCTGACTGTACACTGCCAGTTGTCCTGGCCAGCTGTACTTTTGTTTCTTGATTTGCTTGAGACTATTTAGCTCAAATCTTTTCCCTTTTCTAAATGTACTCTTTTCCTCATATACTCAATATATTGAATACTATTCTCTACTCTTTCTTTGTATTCTCTGCTTCTCATTTTATCATGGTATCAAAGCTTTAGACGTAAGCCTCTTCACACGGACTGGAGAGTAGCCCGATCCTAAGTAGCAAAGAGCTTACACTGTGAACGAGAGAACGAGACGCAAATTCTTCAAAAATCTTGGAGATAAATATGCATTCTGCCATCCGCTCAAAAGATCACTGCAGAAAGAAAACGCGAGGAGGCAGAGCACAATACGATCAAAAGTATGAGGAAACAGAGATGCAAAAGGCCAAGAATCGTGAAATTCGTAAAAGATTGAGGAAATAGAGCTAAAGAAGGAAAAGAATCATTAAATTCGTAAAAGATTGAGGAAATAGAGCTAAAGAAGGAAAAGAATCATTAAATTCGTAAAAGATTGAGGAAACATAGCTGCAAAAGAGCACAACTTCGTAAGTTCTTTAAAGAATTTGTGAAATTCCATCTTACGGAGATAATTTTGCAAAGAGTGCCAAAGGAAAAACCAAAGAAGAAAAGGACAAACAAAATAGTCGTAAGATTGGCCCTGTGAACAGATCTGGGCCATCAATCGAGTTCAGAAAGGAAGAGGAGTGCACAGAAAAGGAAAAATATTTTCAGCCGTCAGATCTAGTGCATATAGCCGACAACCGTTGGATCAAACAAAGTTGCATGGAGGATAACCATGGGACCATTCAACTCTCAAAGCAAAGGAGATTAAATCTGGACTGTCATATTTGGCACAGAGGACCAATAGTCATCGGATCTGGGAGAAATTGCATGAGGCTTAGATCTTTGGAGCGCACAGGACAAAATCCGACTTGCGAAGTCGTGAAATCCTGAAATCGTTGGGATTGTCCATCAAAGAGGACACCAGGTGAGATCTCGACATTTCACTGACTCGTAGGGAGTAAATTTCAGAGATCATATCGGTGATAATTCATGAATCATGAAATCACGACTCCATCTGAGCCATTGGATCGAGAAAGATCATGAGCTGTCGTTCTGACACAATCGGGAAATCAGGAATCAGAAGGATAGAGGTGCGCCATCCTACGAGGTCACGAAGCATGAAACACTGACTCAATCATAGCCATCGATCAAAGAGAGGCCTATAACATCGATCTAGTGCCATTGACATTTCGGGGATTGGGAGAAAAGAGGTGCAAGTCATTCGGCTTCGCAAAACTCGAAATCTCGATGAAATATGGACTATTAGATCTAGAGGAGCATGAACCGTTGATTTGGGAGGCTCCAAAATTTTGGCATTTCGAAGTTCGGGGTTTGGAGAACATCGTGATGAGAGTTCAAAGGTTGTGAAATACAGATCCGTGAAATCCCAAAAGGATATGGACCGTCAGATCATAGGAGGATCTGGACCGTTGATCCGAAACAGAGGATAGATCGGAGTTTCGGATTTCGGGATTCCAAGGAGGAAAGGTTGGAGTTGCATCGCAACTTCGCTAACCGAGAAATCCCAAAAAGTGGACCATGGTCATAATGTCATGGTCATGTGGAGGAAGGATACGACAGAAGTTGAGGGATTGTTAAACCCCTTTCAGAGTTTGGGAGTTGGAGAGTCAGGAGTGGCTCACACACCTATACTCTCGAGGTCACAAAATGCAATGTGCTCTTTGTGAGCTAATCCAGTAATCAAAGGAGGAAGGAGCTCATGCTCAGTTCTTATTCGCGTGGGGCTGAGTTTGCATTTGGACCGGTTCCGCCATTACAATTGATACAGTTGCAAAATAAAAGAGCTCAGAGACCTGAATCAACAGATCTTTCGCTTGGATAGCCAGATCTAGCCAGATCGAAGTCAAATAAGTAGTCTACACCGCGTATTTCGGTCTGAAGTCACTTCAAGAAATTCGAAAACCTGATTTTCACGCAGGAAACAGGTAAACACGGAATTTTCTATCAATTCTTTTGCTGGAGTGTTAAATTTTTTTAAAGATGGCCACGTCTAGCAATTTAGGACTAATTCAAGGACCGAATCTTCTTGGAAAGAATTATGAGTTTTGGTCTCTTCGAATGAGATCCTTCTTGCAAGCACAAGAGTGTTGGGATCTAGTGGATCTTGGATATGTGGAACTAGATCCAGCAGACCTTACTGCCATGACCAACCAATAGAGAATTTCTCAGGCAACACAGAGGAACAAAAATAATAAAGCCAAATTTTGGATTCAGAATTCAGTGGATGACTCTATTTTCTCAAAAATCACAGGCGTTGTTACTTCAAAACAGGCCTGGTACATCCTTAAATCATCCTACCAAGGAAATGACAGGGTCAAAATAGTCAAACTGCAGACCTTGCAGACACAATTTGAGACTTTAAGAATGACAGAGTCTAAAAATGTTGATCAGGTTATGACCAGAGTCATGGGAATCATGAACCAGATCAGATTGACTGGTGAGGCCATCCCTGATCAACGCATTGTTGAGAAAGTCCTCATAAGTTTAGCAAAGAAATTTGAAATGGTCATTACAACAATCTTTGAATCCAAGGATATGTCATGTTTTTCAACAGATGAACAAATTGGTTCCCTATTGACACACGAGACCAGTCTGCATCTCACAAATGAGTCAATAGTCAATGCCTTCAAAACTCAATTCTCTTTCAACAGAGGGAGAGGCAAAGGAAGAGGTAGAGGTCACCAAGGAAGAGGTAGGAGTCCAAGTAACCCTCACTCAAGTGGAGGTCACAAACAAGAGAACCTGAATCAATCTTTCCAAGGTCCCAGACAACATAACCAAAATCAGAATTACCAGCCTCAAAGAGGCAGAGGGAGAAGATCAAATGACAAATCAAGCATACAATGTTATTACTGCAAATTTTTTTGACACTATGAATCTGAATGCTGGAAGAAGAAAGAAGATCAACTCTAAGGCAGAGAACATGTCTCAAATCATACAGGAGAAACCTCAGAAGGTATGTTTCTCTCATGTCACAAGACTGAAGAACAACATAAATATCTCTGGTTACTGGACAATGGATGCAACAATCACATGATAGGTAACACAGATTTACTTTCATACATTGATTCTTCAATTTCCTCTGATATTACACTTGGAAATGATTCTTTAGTCAAAGTTCAAGGAAAAGGAACTGTACCTATTCTTACTAAACAAAATGTAAAGAAAGACATAAACAATGTCTACCATGTTCCAAATATGAAACATAACCTGTTAAGTGTAGGACAACTCATTGAACATGGCTATAAGGTACTTTTTGATGGAGCATCATGAAGGATATATGATAAAACCCCCAACAGAAAATTGATTTCTGAAATCCACATGACTTAGAATAGGTTGTTTCCCCTGAACCTCAGAACTGCAAATCTGATCCAAACATATGCACAAAGTGCAACCACCCCCAATAAAATTATGGTTTGACATACAATATTTGGACATCTAACCTTTCAGAGTCTAAGTCTTTTACAGAAGCACTCCATGGTCAAAGGTCTCCCTGTCTTGAATGAGAAAAATCTGTCATGTGAGTCTTTCATACTTGGAAAACATAGGAGAATTAGTTTTCCATAGTCCTCCACTCAAGCCAAACAACATCTCGAACTTGTTCACACTGACCTATGTGGCCCAATGAAAATAGAGTCAATAGGTGGTAGATTTTAGTTTCTAACGTTTATTGATGACTTTAGCAAGAAAATCTGGGTCTAGTTTCTCAGGCACAAGTCTGAAACTTTTGCAAAATTCAAAGAATTCAAAGTAGAAGCTGAAAAACAGAGTGACAAATATGTAAAAGCAATCAGGTCATATGGAGGAGGAGAATACAACTCCAAAGAATTTGCAAATTTCTGCAAATCACAAGGCATCATCATGCAAACTACAGCCAGGTATACTCCACAACATAATGGAGTGGTTGAAAGGAAAAATCAGACAATAATGAACATCGCAAGAAGCATACTCAAAGAGAAATGTCTGTCAAATACTTTTTGGGTTGAAGCAGTAGAATGATCAACTTATCTATTGAATAGATCTCCAGCCACCAGTCTAAAGATGAAGGTCCTTCAAGAAGCATGGAGTGGGACAAAGCTAAATGTTTCTCATCTAAGGACATTTGGATGCATAGCATACTCTCACATAGCTTCTGAATTAAGGAAGAAACTGGATGACATAAGTGAGAAATGTATCTTTACTGGATACAGTGAAACATCAAAAGCTTACAGGATTTACAATCCAATCTCAAAGAAACTAATTCTCAACAGAGATGTAAAATTTATGGAAAATCAACTCTGGAAAGAATCTAGAAATCAAAAAATGGACTGTCAAAATCCATTTTTGCCCAGTCCTGAAAACGTAGAAGACTCAGGAGAGCCAATACCTCAACCTTCCCTTCCAAAGTTGTAGGTACAAGGACAATATGGAAATTCTCAGGATCACTCAACTTCAAGCAGAGACTCATCCTCTAAAATTCAAAATTAGAGAACTCGAAGTTTGAGAGAAATCCATCAGTAGTTGGATGACATTGAACATCACAACCTTTTTCCTTTCATTTCATGTCAACCTACATCTTTTAAATAGGTAGCTAAGCAGCCAGATTGGGTTCAAGACATGAACCAAGAGATTGACTCCATTGGGAAGAACAAGACATGGGATCTTGTTTATTTGCCCAGACACAAGAAAATTATTGGTGTCAAGTGGGTTTACAAAACTAAACTTAATGAAAAGGGACAGATTGAAAAGAACAAGGAAAGACTTGTTGCCAAAGGATTCTCACAGCAAACAGGTACTGATTATGGTGAAAATTTTCCTCCAGGAGCAAGGTTAGACACTGTAAGGACTCTCTTAGCCATAACAGCTCAACACAAATGGAAAGTATACCAGATGGATGTCAAGTCGGCTTTCCTAAATGGTGTCTTAGAAGAAGAGGTCTATGTGGATCAACCACCTAGATTTGAAGTCAAAGAACAACCAACCAAAGTATATCAGTTGAAGAAAGCCCTATATGGCTTAAAACAAGCTCCAAGAGCTTGGTACAATATAATTGACACTTACCTGATCAAAGTGGTTTCAGCAGAAGCCAAAATGAGCCAACTTTATACACCAAAACGCACCATCACAGTAAAATTCTAATTGTATGTTTATATGTTGATGACATGATATATACTGGAAATCTCGAGTTGACGAATTTTAAACATGCCATGCAATCTGAGTTTGAGATGACAGATCTTGGCATAATGAAATATTTTTTGGGTATTGAGGTTGATCAATCAACCAAAGGCATTTTTGTCTGTCAGCAAAAGTATGCAACATACATCATCAAAAGATTATGCATGGAAGACTGCAATCCAATAGAAACTCCTATACCCCTAGGCACAAAATTGAGCAAGCAAGATGAAGGACCTACAGTGGATTCTACCCTGTAGAAAATATTAGTAGGTAGTTTGTTGTATCTTACAACAAATAGGCCTGATATAATGCATACATCCATCCTTGTTTCCAGGTTTATGAAATCCCCCAAATATTCTCACTGGAAGATGGCGAAAAGCATTCTGAGATATGTTGCAGGAACTCTCAATTTTGTCTTATGGTACACTCAGTCTGATGATAATCGTCTCTCTGGTTACACAGACAGTGATTTTGCTGGAAGCCTAGATGACTGGAAAAACACCTCAGGACATGCTTTTCACCTATGCATGAACCTGATTTCATGGGCATCAAAGAAGCAACCCTTGTATCAATATCTTCTACAGGGGCAGAGTATGTTGCTGCTACCTTAGCTCCCTGTCAAGCTGTGTGGCTGAGAAGAATATTGAATGATATGTCACATACAAAAAATGAGCCAACTCCTATATTCTATGACAACACCTTAACAATCGATCTATCCAAAAATCATGTGTTTCACAATAAAATCAAGCATATTGACACTCAATTTCACTTCATTCATGAGCTCATCAATAATGGTGACATAACAATTCAATTCTATGGTTCTCGAGATCAGCTCGCAGATATTTTCACAAAGCCACTGGGAAAATCCATTTTTGATTTTCAGAGACAACACTTGGGCATTATGAGTGCTGATGTTTGTAACTTTTGATTTTAAGTGGGAGTGTTAAATATAATGTAACCTCAACAGTCTAACTGTACACTGCCAGCTGTCCTCGCCAACTGTACTTTCATTTCTTGATTTGCTTGATCCTATTTAGCTTAGCTCTTTTCCTTTTTCTCAATGTACTTTTTTCCTCATATACTCAATATACTGAATACTATTCTCTGCTCTTTCTCTATAATCTCTGCTTCTCATTTTATCAGAAAAAACCCCATTCACTGTGACAGGCCTAAGGTAACATTGTTGATCTGTATTGACGCTTCATGAAAGTCTCCCTTTCCAGTTTCATGATCAAAAATATTTGCAGCCTATGGAATACTTAGTATTTAGGGAACTAGGAAAGACTATATGTTACCGTGTGCCTCATCTTCAATAAAATGTTCCATGAAACTATGTATCAATCATATCTTTCCTTTGTTGTAGTAATACATGTTGATTGACCAGGTTTTATGGTGTTTCTACGCTATCCTCTGCTACCAGATAATGCCAAGAATGGACATCTTACTACTCATATTTCACTCCCATATATGTATGGTGAGATTCCCTGAAGGGATTTTTTCCAGTATTGCTTGAATTATTTTATTTTCTCTTATGTCATCTCACATTGTGAAAAGTAAAAAATTCTTCGCCATGGAGCCTCATAAAGAACCATGAAATTGTCACATATGGTTTCACTACTCTTAGAGGCTAAAATAAGATCTCGAATAAATCCATACCATTCGGTTGGCAATTCATGCTTCAACAACTGAAGCAATATTACATTAAGCTTGATTAGATGAAACCTCTCATTGCAAAAAGAAGCTTTGGTACTTGAAAGATGAACAACGAGACCGGATATGTAATTCCCATCTCGTTGTTCAACTGACAATGCATTCAATGATATTTGATTACACCTTCAATCACCTTAAGTAAAAAGAATGAAGTGCGACCAATCCATGTTTTGCATTCCAATGATATTTGATTACACCTTCAATCACCTTAAGTAAAAAGAATGAAGTGCGGCCAATCCATGTTTTCCCTTGACGAGGAATCATGTATCATAATCTGTGCCACATTGGGCTATCCTTCAAGTTTGTTAAATATAATGTAACCTCAACAGGCTAACTGTACACTGCCAGTTGTCCTAGCCAGCTGTACTTTCTATTCATGATTCTCTTGAGCCTATTTAGCTCAGCTATTTCCCTTTGCATACTAACTTCTTCATCATCTTCTTCATGTACTCATTTTGTACTCTTCTTCATATATTCTAATATACTGTTTTATGTTCTATTCTTTCTCTCTACATTTCTTGCTTCACAATTTATCATGGTATCAGAGCTACAATAGTAAGCCTCTTCACATAGGCTGGAGAGCAACACGATCCTCAAATAGTGCAAAGCTTCAAGGATCTTGAAAGCATTTTGACATAGACTTTTCACAAGGCTTGGAGAGTTGTCTGTCATACTCTCGAAAGATCCTCGTAGGAAAATTCCATGAGGAAGAAGACCTTCATACTCTCAAAAGATCAGCGTAAGAAGCTCACGCGTCAAAGAAGAGCGTACAACGCTCGAAAGATCGAGGAAGAAGAGAGTATAGAAGAAGAAACTTTAAAGATTCTTGTAATTTTCAAGAATCATCAAAGAATTCATGAAGAAGAGCTTCAAAAGGCATAAACGTTGAAGATTTCACGGAATTCATTCAAATTTGTGAAAGATTGCTGCAGAAGGCAACATCGTTTAAATCATTTTGGAAATCACTCAAATATTTTAAATACTGCAGAAGACAACGCCAAGCTTTAAAGAATCCGTGTATTTCTTTCAAATCTTTGAAAGATTCACGAATCTTTCTTCCACAGGAGCAAAGAATGCATCTCATGCGCAAAGAACAACCATTAAGGCTGTAAGATTCGTCTTGCAAACGGATCCAGAGAGGGAAACCAGTTCAGAAGGGACGAAGAGAGCGTGGAAAAGACGAAAGAATTTCAGCCGTCAGATCTTGCGCAAAGGACCGACAATAGTTGGATCAACGAGAAGGTGCACGAGGCTTAGTCCTCTGAAGTGCATAGGAGAAATTTCGACTTGTGAAGTCGTGAAATCCCGAAATCAGTTGGACCGTCCATAAAGAAACACGTGGCGAGATCTCGGCACTTCGCTAACTCGAAAGGTGTAAAGGTCAGAAGACTGTCCTGAGAATTCACGAATTGCGAGATCACGAGCTATTTTGGACCATTGGATCGCGAAAGATCGTGAGTCGTTGATCTTATCACATTGCAAAATCAGGGATCGGGAGTTGGACAAGCGAAGGAGACTTCTCTCCAAAACCCCGATACGCGAAATCCCGACATCGCAAATCATGAAATCTCGAAAAGATCACGGTCGTCCATTTGTTTGGACATGTGGTGAACATCGAAGAAACCGTTGGCATATTGGTGACCGGGGTTTCAAGTTGACAGAGGATTTCTGTCATTAGGTGTCGCAAGTTGCGAAATCGTGAAATGACCAGGACCGTCCATATTGAGGGGACACGTGGCAACAATCTAGGCCTTCGGGGAAAGTCCCGAAAGGAAAGGGCCATCGGCATATCGGGATTCAACGTTTCGCGAATCCTGAGGACAAGAAGCATGAGCATTTCGGAATTACGAAGTCCGAAATCCCGAAAGGAGGAAAGCTTCATTATGGGGCCCAGATGATGTTATCTTGTCAAAACGAGGGATCAAGAATCTCCACGGTGAAACCCACGAAGCAGACTTGAGCCGTCCATCTGTTGGGAGGTGTGGTAGAGATCGAGGCCTTCGAAAAAAATCCCGATAGGAGAGTCCATCGGCATTACAGGATTCAGAAAATCGTGAATCCTAAAGACGAGACGTCTGGAGCATTTGAAGTCTCGAAATCGTGAGAAGAGATCAGGACTATCCATCATAGGAGGACGCATGGAGGAGATCAAAGCATTCAAGAAATTTCTCGAAAGAAAAAGAGGTATGACTGTGGTCTTGTGAGAACTGGTCACATGGACTAGGGCAAATCCAGGAGGGGCTAAGGAGAGAAAAGCCATATCGGGAAATCGGTAAATAAGAGATCGGGGATTCAAGAGGACAAAGAACCGGAAAAGCCCGTAGCGCTTTAACCTTTCGACATGTGGTCACATTGATCGGAGACTAAGGGCCAATTCAAGGCCGATAAGCTCTCATCGACAATCAGCGTTTCGACAATCGAAAGTTGGAGCATTCAAAAGTCTCGTCTAACGGAGTTCCTAAACCACTGCAAATTACACGCAGGAGACAAGTAAGTAAGAATTTTTCTTCTGTTTTGCTGAATTCCTTAAAAGATGGCGACGTCTAGCAATTTAGGACCAACACAGGGTCCGATTCTTCTTGGAAAGAACTATGAGTTCTGGTCTCTTCGGATGAGATCCTTCTTGCAAGCACAAGAGTGTTGGGATCCACTGAATCATGGATATGTGAAACCAGATCCAACAGACTTGTCCGCCATGACTAATCAGCAGAAAATTGCTCAAGCAACGCAGAGAAACAGAGAAAATAAAGCTAAATTTTGGATTCAAAATTCCGTGGATGACTCGATTTTTTCAAAAATCACAGGCGCTGGTACTTCAAAATAGGCCTGGGACATCCTTAAATCTTCCTACCAAGGAAATGACAGGGTCAAAACAATTAAACTATAGACCTTGAGAACGCAATTCGAGACTCTAAGGATGACAGAGTCCGAAAATGTGGATCAGTTCATGACCAGAGTCATGGGCATCGTGAACCAGATCAGATTAACTGGTGAAACCATCACTGATCAACGCATTGTTGAGAAAATCCTCAGAAGTTTACCAAAGAAATTTGAAATGGTTGTAACATCAATCCTTGAATCCAAGGATCTGTCAAGTTTTTGAACAGATGAATTAATTGGTTCTTTGGTGACACATGAGACCAGACTACATCTCACAGATGAGTCAATCTCCAATGCTTTCAAAACTCAATTCTCCTTCAGGAGAGGGAGATGCAGAGGAAGAAGCAGAGGTCACCAAAGAAGAGGGAGCAATCAAAGTAACCCTCACTCCAGTGGAGGTAACAGACAACAATATCCGAATCAAAATTTCCAAGGTCAAAGACATCAGCAACAAAATCAACATCAGAATTTCCAGCCTCAAAGAGGCAGAGGGAGAAGATCAAATGAAAAAACAAGCATACAATGCTATTAATGCAAAAAGTATGGGCACTATGAATCTGAATGTAGGAAGAAGCAAGCATATCAGTCGTCAGGCAGAGCACATGTGTCAAATCACACGAGAAAAAACTCAGGAGGGATGTTTCTTTCGTGCCACAAGACTGAACAACAACCTAAAGATCTCTGGTTGCTGGACAGTGGATGTAGCAATCACATGAAAGGTAACAAAGATTTACTTTCATGCATTGATTCTTCAATCTCATCTGATATTACACTTGGAAATGATTTCTTAGTCAAAGTTCAAGGAAAAGGAACTGTTCCTATTCTTACTAAACATAATGGAAAGAAAGACATAAACAATGTCTATCATGTTCCAGATCTGAAACATAATTTGCTAAGTGTAGGACAACTCATTGAACATGGATATAAGGTACTTTTTGAGGGAGCATCTTGCAAGATATATGACAAAATCCCAAGAAGAAAATTGATTTCTGAAATCCACATGAATCAAAATAGGATGTTTCCCCTTACCCTCAGAACTGCAAATCTAATTCAACCATATGCACAAAGTGAATCCACCCTGAATGAAACTATGGTTTGGCATAGAAGATTTGGACATCTACCATTTTAGAGTCTAAGTATTCTTCAGAAGAACTCCATGGTCAAAGGTCTTCCTATATTTAAAGAGCAAATTCCCCCATGTGAGTCTTGCATACTTGGAAAACATAAGAGAACTAGTTTTCCACAGTCTTCCAATCAAGCCAAACAACATCTTGAACTTG
>SNQJ01S0016978.1:136708-155967 GCA_010110895.2 Picea sitchensis
TATTAAGCAGCGCTGCTGATACTCTGTTCTTAGAAGGAATGTACTCTGTTTTGTTTTATTGCTCTAATATAAACAGTAAGGTGTTCATTTCTTTCTTTGTTTTATCTGTGGGCATTTAGTAATTATATGCGTGAGCTCCAGCAGTTTTTCATATGATTTTTACTCGGATATGTTTGTGACTACATGGATAATATATTTTTTATTTGTCTCTTATTTTTCATCTATATTATTACTATCAATCCCATTTCTACTTCTGGGTTTCTAACTTATAATATACTTACTGTCAAACCTTACAGTTTCTGATTTTTTACTCCATAAATTTCGTTGTAATGTTATACTGTCGAAATTATTCTCGTTTATGAATTTTTGGCTTGATATATTTACTGTCATACCCATTTTGGACTGTAGGTTTTAGTCATTTACTTTATCCTAATGGAGTTACTATCAAACCTGTTTGATTTCTGGTTTTTTATCTTATTAATTTCTATGACTAAGTAAGATATGGTCGTGTAAACTCTTATTTAAACTTTCCTTGTGTGGATTAATTGTTCTCTAATTTATTTGAATAGAAGGACATAAGACCCACTAGTAGTTATTAGCAAAATGCAACATTATATAATGTCCCGGATTAAACCTGTGTTCTAATTTCACAAACTAATTTCACAAAGAGTTATGGCTTCTCGAGTCTCATAGAGTTCTCGATTTTTTCATTGTTTGCAATTGATAAATTTTGAAATCTCTATTACTCTGTAGAGATTCATAACCTATGCATAGATTTGTTGCAATAATTTTAGTTCACAAGTTATATTGTGCCTACGAGTGTGGTTCTTATTTATTGCTCATTTTCCTTCATTATATATATATATATATATATATATATCATTGGTTTCCTAAACTTGGATTATTACATTTGGTTTTAAAGGCTTGATATCTATAATAATGATGGGACTTGTTTAATTATGAGGTTACCCATTAATCTAAGCCTAGATATCGCATCGAGGATTTGAGGATTCAGTTGATGATGAGAATGAATAGAGGTTCTCGCAAGGATACAAATGGCAATTCTCTTCCTATAATTATATATATAATTCTTTTTTTTTCTTTTATTTAAATCTACATGCTTGTTTTAATCTTACTTCTCTTTCATGATTACAAAGCTATACTATTAACCCAGATAGACAATATAATCTCGAGGCATGGAAATGACCTCATCTCTTTCTCTTTTGTTCTACGGTAATTATTAAAGTTTTCTCCTTCTGTTATTAGCTGGGTTAATAATTAAATTTTTACCCTTTCTTACTCGGTAATGAATACTCGTTTCTATTTCTTGCAGGGTTATATATATACATTTACAATACCCATGGAAAATAAATCGTACCTATGAGGAGGTACTTCGAGTTTCGCTACAATTTATTAGATCTAGTTAAAGATCTTTTCGTAGATACTATGTATGAGACTGTAACTAAGTCGACTTGTACCCTGTACTATTATCACTTTGAAAGTAAATGATTTGTTCAACTAAAACAATTTAATTGCTTTGATCCTTTAGTTGTATTACGTTATCAATTTATTTTGATTCTCAGGTATTCTTGGTAAAGTCACGAGAATATCTCATTTGTCATTTAATTTCAGTTTGTAATATTTCAGACTTCTATGTAGATTTTCACTCTGATGTGTAATTTATTTAAACTTAAAATAATGTACATTCTCATAATACTAATCAATGGATAACAATAGAATCTTAGTATACAAATCATGTATATACAACTAGAAATTTCAACATAGTAAGAATTTGTATTCTACTCATCTAATCTTTACAAAAATCATAACTATAGAAACTGATAAAATAAATAAAATAAAAACTTGTAACTTGTAGAATAATTAGGGAAATTACACATGGAGTATATTGTTCCTCCCTACCATAGACTAGAGCAACAACCTGCTTCCATTATGTCACCCCCGAGCTAAGTTTCTGGATCCAGAGGCTATGACCTTCGTGGCTTCTTTTCAGAATTCAGGATGTAAGTTCTCTGGTATTTCTTGGTGTCATGCAAATTTCAGAGATTACATATCCTTTTTGGAATGGAGCCCCATTCTTTTCTCATGTTAATTTATAAAAAATTCCTATGCCTTAAACACTCGTTTGAGCCTCTTTCTCATTGACCAATTTTCAATGTCACTTCTACATTTGTCCATTTCAGATCTACTAGAAATTTGTGACTTCCCTTTCCTTTGTTGAGTCAAATTCAAGTAGACTCCCACAACTTGATCCCTATGCTACCACTTGGTCGCCCTATAAGGATCCATAACTTCCTCTTTTAATAGTCTACTCAAAGCATTATCTTAATTTTTATTTTATTAACAATAAAATAATAATTACATGAGTTTTTCAATGTGATCTTAAAATAACATACAATGTTTGAAAATAACTTGAATATCAAAATAATAATAAGTCAAATTGTATGTAATTTAAAACTTTGGGGTATCACATCCACCCCCTTTTAGAACTTAACATTGCCCTCGATGTTGATTTAAATTGGACATGGTAAGGCACTTCCATTGGAAATTTACATGTTCAATTGCTTGATTCCAGAGTATAAGTTCCCTCATGTCTAGAATGTGATTCATCTCTACTAGGAACTCGCCCTCGGGTTCCACATGTATCACATTCCAATACACAATGTGATTAGGATCATGTATATATATTTTTAGTAATGAAACATGGAATACATCATGTACTTTTATCGTAGCTGGAAATTCAAGTTGATATGCTATCGGTCCTATTCGAGCAACTACCTCGAATGGGCCACAATATCTAGGAGATAATTTAGTATACCTAGCAAGCCTTAAGGATATTATTTTAGGATTTATTGTTATATACACATGGTCCCCAACATTGAAATCTCTTGGATTTCTTTTGGAATGTGCATAATTGTTCTATTTGTCTTGAGCTATTTTCAAATTATGTTTTACCTTTTTAGAGTTAGTTCCATTTCCTTTAAAATTTCAGGTCCTATCGTTTGTCTATCAACAGGATTGCTCCACGAAACAAGAGTGTTACATTTTCTTCCATACATAATTTCAAAAGGACTAATTTTAGATGAGGCCTGATAATTATTATTATATGCAAATCCTACGAAAATGTAAACATTCCTCCCATTTGTTAGGTTTGTCCATTACATACATTCTAAGAATATCCTCTAATATTTGGTTAGTTCTTTCAGTTTTCTCATGTTTATGAGGATGGTAGTAAGTATTGAAGTTCAACCGAGTTTCTCAACGTTTTAACAAATCCTTCCAAAAGGTCTTTGTAAAATTTACATCTCTATATGCGATTACAACTTTATAATTTTTTTTTATACATCAATAACCCATTTTCAGTAAGTATAAGGTTTGATTTTTCATCTTCAACTTGATTTTCAAGAATTTTTAACTTGATGTTTTGGTATTCTACATCTTTTTCAGTTGTTGTCCTAACCCTTTCCTCTTATAGGTCAGTTTCATGATTACTTCTTGTAATTATATATATTTATGTTTGCATGTCTTCTTAAGGCGTTTGCTACCTTATTTTCTTTTCCTTTGATTTTTTTTTATCTCAAAATTGTGCTCGCTCAAGAATCCTAACCACTTGGCTTGGCGTGCATTAAGATTTTTTTTTATCAAATAAATATTTCAAAGAGAGGTTGTCTCATATAAAAAGGAATTTTTCGTCCGATTAGTTAATGTGGCGACATGTTCAAAGCATGTATTATTGTTGTTAACTCTAAATCATGAGTTTTGTGATCTCCTTCATGTTATTTAAGTTTTCTAGATTCATAAGCAACTATGTGGTTGTCCTGCAGCAGTACTCCTTCCAGTCCTTCGATGCATGCATTTGTACATACCACAAAATGATTATGAGGATCTGTTATTTTTAGTATAGGAGTTGTGGTTAGAATATACTTTAATTTTTCAATACTTTCTTGGCATTTTTCAGACCATATGAACTTGGTTCCCTTCTTTTGTAAAGATGTTATAGGAAATGCAATTTTTGAAAAACCTTTACTAAATTTCCGGTAACAAAATATTATGCCCATAAATGATCTAATGTCAGAAACATATTTTGGAACTGGCCACACCATAATGGATTTTTTTTATCAGGATCAACAACTATCCCATATTTAGAAACTACATGTGTAATATCCCCCCCAAAAAAAATATTTTGGAAGACTCAAAATACTTAGGAATTTATTTATGTTTTTGGAAAATTCAAATTTGGAAAATTATTTCCATTTATGGAAATTCCGAATTGGGAATTTAGTTAATTGTAATTAATTATTGTGACTGGTTGGGAAAATATTTGATTTTCCCAACTAACTCTATGACTATGACACTTGTAAGAGACAAATAATTTATATATTTATTGCTGAGAGACAAATGGAACAACGAGGTTGAAAACAACTGACCATGACTCCATGAGTGGGGAACATGCTAGAATTAGCTCAGGGATGAATTTTACAAGTGGAAAATATGGAATTTGGCCATTGGCAGCCCCTGAAAATCAGGGATTTGTAAAGTTGCGAAAATTCCCAAGGGGAAAAGACCTAGGCACAAGATGATTTTGCATATATAGCATATGGGAGGAGACAAGATGTTGCCTATTATGCTAGGGGCAAAAGCTCGACTTGTTGTTACAAGCACTAATTCCGAGTGTAAGGCAAGGAGAACTTATGATCTGAAGAAAGACGGACTTGTTGTTATGAGCACTATTTATGAGTGTGAGGCAAGGAGAATTGGGATCTGAAAGAGGACGATAGAAAAAGAGAAGTTTGAGGTTCGCCCTCATGGATTCATGGTCAGGATAGGGATGAACGGAAAAAGTAATTTGATTGTTATGTTCTATGGTTGGGTGGAACTTGGATGTTCCATTTGTTGTCCCAACAATTTGTTCAGATATGTTCTTCTACTCTTCCCTGGTTGATCATTCTGTTGATTAATAATTGGTAGAATGTATTTACTTAGTTCTGGTTAAATGTTCTATGGATGAATGACTGATAGAATACATCTTCTTGTTGGGTAGAAGGAAATGAATTATTGATTAGGCTTTTACAGTTGAATTATGCATTGAGTAGAGTCAAGGAAGACTATTGTACGTGCTAACCATTGATAAATGTATGGAATTTTCTTGAGTAGAGCTACGAAAATTGTTGTACGTATTGTTGTTGATGAAAGTGTGAAAGTTTCCTATCCCTGTGATATAATATATCATGTACAATAGAAAACAATGAATGGATCGATGTGTGATTGATATTAAGGAATGTTTAAATTGTACAATTACCAAAGAGAAGTTTGAACGAATATCGGAATTGGACTATATATGTATATGTGTTGTTACCTATACAGATTCTCTGAGCTATATGAACATGTATTACACAGGAAGCTATGTTTTGATTATTGTAATAAATTTCCTCTTTAGCCAACTATGTTAACTATAACAAAGGGGTTACAACTTCTTTTCCTTTTTAATCTTAGGAACAAATGTCCAGGGACTTAAATACATAAACCTATTACCTTTTACAGAGTTGGTCCCTTATTTAAGCGATTCTTCAAACTCTACATAACATTTGTGATCGTAACTATTGATTAGGGAAAATCGTCTCCAGTAGATATTTCCCCCTCTAACCTTTCTTTAAGGATTGAAGATAAATTTAACTACCAAGATAAATAGTATGCTAGGGTAGATCCGTATCTTTTTCAATAGAATCTGGGTCGTTACATCCAGTGTAGTTGCAAGAAGGTTAAGGTCAAGAGACTTTCGACATTCGGAAGCTCGAGAGAGAATAGTGCGAAGATGCACACATAGTTGAAGTGTGCGCAGGGCCAAAGTCATGTTTCATTGACGAAAGCTTAGGACAGACAATGCTTTCAGAAATGTAAATGAGACCTAAAGTTACAGGGCTCGCAAGAGAAATTTGGAAGGTGTAGTCTTTGCAATGTTTTGAAAATCTCCCAAGTTAGGAAAGAATAAGAAAACGAAGTTCAAGAGGAATAATGGTTTTAAATATCAAGAGGTAGCACTTAGAAAAGTTTTTAAGTCCTGAAGAGTTGAACTGCCTAAAGGAGGAGGGCATAAATTTCGAGATAATTGAAGGAAGATCAAGGGTTAAGATCCATCCAGGAGAAGCCAAAATATTTCAAGTTGTTAGATCTCATAAAATTAGTGCATTGGTTAGTCGTGAGGAATTATCGGAGTTTTGCAAATCAAAAGATTTGGAAGAAGCAAAGTGAAATATGTGAAACTTCAAAATGCGAAATCCCAAAATCATTGGGACTGTCCATCGAAAGGGAACACATGGCAAGAGATCATCATTTCCCTGACGTACAAGGGGAAGAGGTCAAAGGATAGAGTCACGAGGATTTGCGAAACGTGAAATCACTATTTAATATGAGCTATTGATCAAGGAGAGATATGGATCGTTGATTGTCCATGGAGAATTTTAGGGCATCAAGGATTAGAAGTAGGGAAGTGAGCACCCATCCAAATTCGTAAAACGTGAAGTTTCGATGTGATAAGGGAAGATCTGGACCATTAGATCCAGAGAAGCGTGAGCTGTTCGATTTGGGCATTCTAAAATGTCAGCATTTCGGAAGTCGGGAATGTGGATGAAGTCTTAACATGGAAATCAAAAGGAGAGTCTGGATTGTTGGATCCAGAAAGGATACTTGTCAACGGGTCGAGAGATCCAGAAGGAGGCGAAAGTTGAAGTGTTAAAACAGTCGTAGCCCGAGGAGTTCAAGAGTTGAGATTCATTGATCTGCGAGGGGACACTTGTCACCAGATCAGGAGCTGCAGAGAGATTTACCATGGAGTTTTTAGTTTAAGAACTGAAACAACTGAAGCCCGAACAACTAGAGTGAATGTTAGTCATCGATCTAGGTTAGACAGGTGTCACCAGATCATGGACTCTGGAAGGATTCACTCCAGAGACTCGTGGCTATTGAAACTTGAAATGGGCGAAGGCCGGACTCCTGGAAATGACGAGAACTATCGATGTGAAAGAGGGCATGTGGCACCAGATCTAGAAATCTGGGAGATACCGAGTCAGCAGGGGAGAGAGATTGAGATTTGAGATCTTAGAAGTCCGGAGAAGCAGAACAAATATGAGTTGTTCGATCACCCGAAGAGAATCTGAGCCATTATATCCATAGAGGACATGTGGTGACGATCTGTGGACTATGGGCCATTCGATTTAATTGGACACGTGGCAGGATTCCGCGTAATTTAAGGAGAAGGAAAAAGGGACTTATGATTTGAGATCCTCGAAGGATGGATCCATGGAGGAGACCCTAGTTGTGGATTCAAGGGGACATGTGGAAATAGATCTTCCACTCCGAGAGATCATCATGCAGAGAAGAGTAGAGTTGAGAGTTGAAACTCCCAGAGGCCGGAAACACAGAATCAATGATAGTCATTGATCCAGAGGGGAGCTGTGTGTCGACAGATTGAGGGAGTCTGGGGAGATGCGTGAAAAAGGAAAGAAGGGAATATGAATGAAGGGTCTAGTGAAGAGGAGTTAGCATTCATAAACTAAGAAGCACCCAGAGTGCACAGAGTCAGAAGGTTTCAAGTCTGTGATAGATCCACTAAACCTTATTTTCTTTAAGCACACAATTCTATGATTTGGACTCCACATCATTTAAACCTGTATGACATGGCTACTGTCTACGCTTAAGTATCTTCTGTAATTCGAGTGGGGTTCTTCCTCTGTAAATATAACATCAATACATGTATATATTTAAATATAGATATTGGGAAATGATCATAATGATTAGTGGGACTTTACTAACCATTACGCTTATGTTTGATATGTTGGGAATCTTAGAGGCTCAGGTACAACAAAGTTACCTTGACCCTTTAAGTATATGAATACTGTGCAGTAGGAAAGAATCAGATATAAAATATGTTATAATGATATTTAATTTGTGTTAATAACTTGAAACATAGACCTTGAAAAAATAAATAGTGATGATAAATACCTACTTATAATAACAATAGGCCTTTCAAGATAAGTTGTTCGAAGAGAAAGAGATTTAATGTCCCTAAGTTTTTTTTTTTTATTTGGTAAATTTGGGGAACATTACATATGGTATCAGAGAAAAGGTTACAACACTTGGACCTTAGAGAGGGCCAAAAATGTTTTCATAACACATTTTTTCAGTTTTATGAAAAAACTAACAAAAACAGTTATTGTTACAAACAAAAAAACTTTATTTCTATTGTGATCATGGCAGCACAGAATGAATTTGAGATCATACTTGAGGAGAATCCTGAACAAAGACCTCTTGAAGATACGAGGAAGAACAGTGACAAAAGTTCACCTACCGAGGTTCTGGAAACCATGAGGAATCTCATTATGGAACTGCAAGTTTTCAAAGCAGACAATGAAAAACTGAAAAAGGCACAACAAGAACAACGGGAAATAAATGAATTACTACTGTGTATGATAGTAAAAAAGAAGAGCCCGAAGGACAATAATGAGGAAGAAGAGGCCAGTAAAAGGTCCTCCAAAAACTCTGGTCCTGAAGGGGAAAAATGGGGACAACTCTTCTGGAGGTACACCATCAACAAAAGATAAAAGAACCACTAGAAGAAAAAGGAAACAAGTGGACTATCATGAGGGAGATTTTAATAAAATCAAACCGTCCACCTTTAACAAGGAATCCAAGATAGGAGAGGAGGCTGAAGCATGGTTACTAGACATAAAAAAGCATTTCCATATCTACAACTATTCCAACAATATGAAGGTCAGAATGACCATCTATAATCTGAAAGGAAAGGCAAGCATATGGTGGCAGGATGTGAAGTTGGCCAAGGGCCTAAAGGAAAAACAAATGGAGTGGTTTGATTTTAAGAAATACTTTAAGAAACAATATTTATCTGAAAGTTACTATGAAAGAAAAAACAAGGAGTTTTATGAACTACGACTTGGTCAAACGACTATTGATGACTTTATAAACAAATTCTTGGAATTATTAAGGTTCATTCATTATATCTGGGAGGACAAAGTAAAAATACAGCGGTTCCTAATATGTTTACAATAGTCCTGTAAGGACGAAATCGAATTCGATAACCCCAATTCCTTAAGTGAAGTTTTCAGGAAGGCTTGAATGTGTTACGACCAATACAAACAACGGTCAAAATTTCCCAAGGCTTGGAAAGACCAGAAACAAGACAGAATGAACCAACGGAAGAAGGGATATCCACCAGCCCCTTTCTGAAATGAAACAAATAGTTTTCCAAGGAAAGAGTTTCACTCCAATAACCAGAATACTCCAAGAGGTGGTAAACCAGTTAATATGGGAACAAAGAAGTTTGGGGACAGCCCAAGAGAACCATTAAAATGTTGGGACTGTGGAGAACCTCACTTAAGGAGGAACTATCCACGTTTAACTTCTGGATCCAAGACTATGGTTCACAACCTACAAGAAGACTGTACAGTGGGAGATGTGGGCAAAAGCTTACATAGGATCAATTCATTTGTGGACGGCCGACAAGTTGATCACAAGTCCACTATGGTGGAAATTGAAGGTAAAGTTAACAATACTCGTGTTTCTATTTTAATTGATCTAGGAACTACTTTGAGTTATATTTCTCCTGGTGTAGTGGATTCAAATAAAATTAAGAAAACAAGACATGCAAAATCTTGGCTAGTACAACTAGCAACAAGAATGGAAAGAAAAGTATCTCATTTTATTTCCGACTGTGAATTAATTTTAGGTGATAAAAACACAAAGATAAATCTGAATATTCTACCATTAGGGTCTTATGATATAATTATCGGGATGGACTGGTTAGAAAGGCAAAAAGGAGTTTTAGATTGTTATGAAAAACAACTCATGTATAAAGACAAAAATGACATTGTTAGGACAGTACGAGGCATACAAAAAACAGTCTCAGTTAAAAAGATTTCAACAATGCAATTTAAGAAGTGCAAGAGAAAAGGTTGTCAGATTTATGCTATCCAACTGACAAATCTGTTGGAAAAAGAAAACAAACCTAGCTTAGAGGATTTTGTCATCTTGCATGATTTTAGAGATGTGTTTGTTGATGAGATACCTGAATTCCCCCCCCCAGGAAAGATATAGACTTTTATATCGACCTACTGCTTGGTTCGACTCCTATATCTAAGGCACCCTACCAAATGAGTTTAACCGAGTTAACAGAATTAAAGATTCAACTACAAGAACTGTTGGACAAGGAGTACATCCATCCAAGTGTCTCACCATGGGGAGCACCAGTCTTTTTTGTTAAAAATAAATATGAAACTCTAAGTTTATTCATTGATTACAGACAATTAAACAAAATGACTATTAAGAACAAGTACCCCTTACCTAGAATCAATGATTTGTTCGATCAAGTAGGTGGGGAAAAGTTTTTTTCTAAATTGGATTTAAGATCTGTTTATCATCAGGTTAGAATAAAAGATGAGGACATAAGTAAAACAACATTCAAAATGAGATATGAATATTAAAAATTTGTTAATATACCATTTGGACTCACTAATGGACCAGAGAGATTTATGTGTCTAATGAACAACATTTTCAGTTAGTACTTGGATAAGTTTGTTTTGGTATTTATTGACGATTTCCTAGTGTATTCTAAAATAGAAGAAGAACACGAAGAACACCTAAGGATAGTACTGCAAACTTTAAGAAAACACAAACTGTATGCTAAATTCGACAAGTGTGAATTTTATCAAAAGAACATACATTACCTATGACATGTAATTTCTGAAGAAGGTATTGTCGTCGACCCTAAGAAAATAAGAGCCATCATGGAATGGTCGATCGCTAAAGACGTAGTGGACATCTAGTCATTCATGGGAATCATCGGATATTACCATAGATTTATAAAGGGATTCTCCAAGATTGTGTACCCTATCACATCATTGCATAAGAAGGGAACCAAGTTTAATTGGTCACAGAAATGTCAGGACAGTTTTAATAAGTTAAAGGAATTGTTAACAACAACACCCATTTTAAAGGTAGCAGATCTAGACAGACACTTCACATTCTGTGTGGATGCGAGTAAAGAAGGTTTGGGAGGTGTCCTAACTCAATAAGGGCATGTTATTTGTTATGAGTCCCGAAAACTAAAAGAGAATGAAAGAAACTACGTCACTCATGACTTAGAGTTAGCAATTGTAATGTAGACTTTAAAGATGCGGCGACACTATATAATAGGTAGAAAAATTATGTTATTGATTGATAATAGTGGTGTGAAATTTTTTTTTAGTCAACCATACCTCAACACAAGGCAAGCAAGGTGGCTGGCCTTCTTGAGCAAATTTGACTTTGAGGTAAGACACATCAACATTAAGGAAAATAAGATGGATGATGCTTTAAGTAGAAGAATTCATGGGCTATTTGAAATAAACATTAGCAGGGTTGAAAGTGATCTTGAGCAGAGAATAAGGGATGCAAGTAACAATGATGAAAATTACATTAAAACAGTGGCAGATTTACAAAATAATGCATTAAATTTAGATAGAACAAATCTGAGTTTGGACAGAAATGGTCTTCTAAGATTTAAAAATAGATTATACATACCATATTTTGTTGAATTAAAGTCAACTATTTTGGATGAAGTAGACAAGAAACCATATTATGGTCATCCAGGATACCATAAAACAGTAACAACACTAAGGAAGTTATTTTATTGGCCTGATATGAAAGATGAGACAACATAATACTTATCTATGTGTCAATATTGTCAACAAGTGAAAGTTGAACACCATCATACAACCGACCTGTTTCATCCTCTACTTGTGCTGGAATGGAAATGGGAGACTATATCACTGGATTTTATTACAGGTTTGCCTAGAAATAAAAAACAGAATGATTCAATTATGGTAGTAATCGATAAGATTAGTAAGTCTGCACATGTCATTCCTGTAAAGTCTACTTTTAAAGCTATTAACATTGTTGAAATATTCATGAAGGAAATTTTTAGACTGCATGGTATTCCAAAAATGGTGATTTCGGATCGAGACGTAAAATTTACATCTACTTTTTGGAAAGAAATGTTTGGAGGGTTGAATACTAAATTGAATTTCATCACAAGCTATCATCCACAAATGGATGGACAGACTGAACGAAATAACCAAATCATAGAAGATATGCTACTAATGTACGTAAGGAAGAAACCAGTAAGTGGGAAGACTACCGGCACTTGGTGGAATTTGCATACAATAATGGTTACTAGCTGTCGGCTAAGATGAGCCCCTTCGAGGTACCGTATGACATAAAGTGTACAACTCTGATTAGTTTGGATAACCCACCTGACAGACTCATGGTGGGACAGGAAATTCTCCAGGAAATGCAAAGTATGGTAAGAAAAGTACAAAAGAATTTAAAAGAGGCACATGACCGATAGAAAAGTTACGCGGACCTAAAAAGAAGACCCCAATAATTTCGAGTTGGAGACCACATGTATTTAAAAGACAAAGCAAGAAGAAGTTCATTAAATATAGGAAGATGTGCCAAGTTGGCACCCCCAGGTTTTGTGGCCCTTTCGAGATATTAGTGCGAATTGGACCCGTGGCATATAAAATTTCACTTCCTGCAAATCTGAAAATTCATAATGTATTTCATGTTTCTTTGTTAAAACATTATGTTCATGATCCTACTCACATGATCGATTGTAACATGGTGCATATGGAACCATAAGGCGAGTTCCAAGCAGAACCTCTGTGCATTCTGGACAGGAGAGAAATAGCACTACGGAACATAGTCGTCGCCCAGGTAAAAGTGCAATGGAAGCACATTAGTCCTGAGGAGGCTACTTGGGAATTGGAGGAAGATTTGTAGAAATCATATCCAACCCTGTTTCGAGAAAGGAACGAACATTGAGGATAGTGTTGTACTAAAGGGGGGAAGGATGTAATATCCCCAAAAATAAATTATTTTGGAAGACTTAAAATACTTAGGAATTTATTTCCATTTTTTGAAAATTCAAATTTGGAAAATTATTGCCATTTATGGAAATTATGAATTGGGAATTTAGTTAATTGTAATTAATTATTGTGACTGGTTGGGCAAAGATTTGATTTTCCCAACTAACTGTTTGACTATGACACTTGTAAGAGACAAATAATTTATATATTTATTGATGAGAGACAAATGGAACAACCAGATTGAAATCAACTCACCATGAGTCCATGCGTGGGGAACATGCTTGAATTACCTCAGGGCTGAATTTTACAAGTGGAAAATAAGGAATTTGGCCATTGGCAACCCCTGAAAATCACAGATTTGTAAAGCTGCAAAAATTCCCAAGGGGAAAAGACCTAGGCAAAGATGCTTTTGCATATATAGCATATGGGAGGAGGCAAGATGTTGCCTAATATGTTGGGGGGGGAATACGGACTTGTTGTTACGAGAACTAATTCTGAGTGTGAGGCAAGGATAACTTATGATCTAAAGATAGGTGGACTTGTTGTTATCAACACTATTTTTGAGTGTGAGGCAAGGAGAATTGAGATCTGAAAGAGGACGGTAGTGAAAGAGCAGTTCGAGGTTTTCCCTCATGGATTCATGGTTAGGCTAAGGGGTGAATGGAACAAGTAATTTGGATGTTATGTTCTATTGTTGGGTGGAACTTGGTTATTCCATTTGTTGTCCCAACAATTTGTTTAGATATGTTCTTCTACTCTTCCATGGTTGATCATTCTATTGATTAATAATTGGTAGAATGTATTTACTTAGTTCTGGTTAAATGTTCTATGGATGAATGACTGATAGAATACATCTTCTTGTTGGGTAGAAGGAAATGAGTTATTGATTAGGCCTTTACAGTTGAATTATGCATTGAGTAGAGTCAAGGAAAACTGTTGTATGTGCTAACCATTGATAAATGTATGGAAGTTTCTTGAGTCGCGCTAAGAAAACTGTTGTATGTATTGGTGTTGATGAAAGTGTTAAAGTTTCCTATCCCTGTAATATAATATATTTTCTACAATAGAAAATAATTAACAGATCGATTTGTGACTGATTTTAAGGAATGTTTAAATTGTACAATTACCAAATGGAAGTTCGAACGAATATCATAATTGGACTACATATGTATATGTGTTGTTACCTATATGGGTTCTCCGAGCTATATGAACATCTATTACACATGAAGCTATGTTTCTATTATTGTAAGCAATTTCCTCTTTAGCCAACTATGTTAACTATAACAGAGGGGTTACAGTTTCTTTTCCTTTTTAATCTCAAGAACAAATTTCCAGGGACTTAAATACATAAACTTGTTACCTTTTACAGACTCGTTGGTCCCTTATTTAAGCAAGTATTCAAACTCTACATAACATTTGTGATCATAACTATTGATTAGGGAAAATTGTCTCGAGTAGGGATTTCCCTCTCTATCCTTTCTTTAAGGATTGAAGATAAATTTAACCAACTGTCCATAAGAACCTGGTATAAAAACTACCAAGATAATAGTATGCTATGGTAGATCTGTATCTTTTTCAATAGAATTTGGGTCGTTAGATTAAGTGTATTTGCAAGAAGGTTAAGGTCAAGAGACTTTCGACATTCAGAAGCTCGAGAGAGAATAGTGTGAAGCTGCACACAGAGTGTTAGTTTGCGCAAGGCCGAAGTCATGTGTAATTGACAAAAGCTCAAGAGGGAAAATGCTTTCAGAAATGCAGACAAGACCTAAAGTTACAGGGCTCGCAAGAGAAATTTGGAAGGCGTGGTCTTTGCAATGTTTTGAAAATCTCCCAAGCTAGGAAAGAAAGTGAAAACAAAGTTCAGGAGGAATAGTGGTTTTAAATATCGAGAGGTAGAACTTATAAAAGTGTCTAAGTCCTGAAGAGTTGAAGTGTCAAAAGGTGGAGCACATAAATTTTGAGATAATTGAAGGAAGGTCAGAGATTAAGATCCATCCAGGAGAAGCCAAAATATCTCAAGCCGTTATATATAAAAAAAGTAGCACATTGGTTAGTCACGAGGAATTATCAGAGTTTCGCAAATTAGAATATTTGGAAGAAGCATAATGAAATCTATGAAACTTCGAAACCCCAAATCCCAAAATCATCGAGACTGTCCATCAAAAGCAGACACGTGGCAAGAGATCATCATTTTGCTGACTCTCAGGGGGAAGAGGTCAAAGGGCAGAGTCGTAAGGATTTTTGAAACGCGAAATCATGATTTAATATGATTCATTGATCAAGGAGAAATATGGACCGTCGATTTTCCAAGGATAATTTCGGGGTATCAGGGATAGGAAGCACGGAAGTGAGCACCCATCCAACTTTGGGAAATGTGAATTCTCGATGCCCGAATGGAATATCTCGACCATTAGATACAAAGAAGCATTAGCCATAGGATTTGGGTGTTCCGAAATGTTGGCATTTAGGAAGTCGGGAATGTGGAGGAAGTGTTAACTTGGAAATCGCAAGTCGCGGAATCCTGATTTGTGAAAGGAGAATCTGGATCGTTAGATATAGAAAGGATACATGCCAATGAATTGAGAGATCCAGAAGCAGGTGAAAGTTGAAGTGGTAAGACATTCATAGCTCGAGGAACTGAAGAGCTGAGAGACATCAATCTGCGAGGGGACACTTTTCACCAGATTGAGACTTCCGGAGAGAGTTACCCTGTATTTTTTAGTTTGAGAATTGAAACAGTCAAAGCCAGAATAGCCAGAGTGAGCATTAGTCGTCGATCTAGGTTGGACAGGTGTCACCAGATCGTGGACTCTTGAAGGATTCACTCCGAAGACTCGTGGCTGTTGAAACTTGAAATCGTTGAAGGCCAAAATCCTAGAAACGACGAGAACTGTCGATGTGAAAGAGGGCACAAGGAACTAGATCTAGAAATCTAGGATATGCCCAGTCAGCATGGGCGAGAGATTGAGATTTAAGATCTCATAAGTCTGGAGAAGCGGAACAAATTTGAGCCATTAGATCACCCAAAGTGAATCTGATACCTCAGATCCATATAGGAGACGTGGCAAAGATCAATGGACTCCGGGAAATGACCCGAGGCAATTCTAGGTGATCCGATTTAAGTGGACATGTGGCAGGATTCCGCATAATTTAAGTAGAAGGAAAAAGGGACTTAAGATTTGAGATCCCTAAAGGCCGGATCCATGGAGGAGACCCTATCCATGGATTCAATGGGACAGGTGGCAATAGTTCTTCCACTCTAGGAGATCGTCACACACAAAAGAGTAGAGATGAGAGTTGAAACTCCTAGAGGCCGAAAAGGTGGATTCAACGATAGTAGTTGATCCAAAGGGGAGCTACATGTCGAAAGATCGAGGGAGTCTGGGGAGAAGCGTGGAAAAGGAAAGAAGGGCTTATGAATGAAGGGGATAATGAAGAGGATTTAGCGCCTGTAAACTGAGAAGCACCCAGAGCGTGCAAAGTCAGAAGGTTTCAAGTCTGCGATAGATGCACTCAACCTTATTTTATTTAAGAACACAATTCTATGATTTGGACTCCACATCATTTAGATTTGTATGACATGGGTATTGTCTACACTTAAGTATCTTTTGTAATTCAAGTGGGGTTCTTACTTTGTAAATCTAACATTAATATGTGTATATATTTATATATAGATATTGGGAAATGATCATAATGATTAGTGGGACTTTACTAACCATTAATATTATGTTAGATATGTTGGGAATATTAAAGGCTGGGGTACAACGAAGTTACCTTGACCCTTTATGTATATGACTACTGTGCAGTAGGAAAGAACCAGAGATAAAATCTGTTATAATGATAGTTAATTTGCGTCAATAAATGCAAACATAAACCTTGAAAAAGTAAATAGTGATGATAAATACCTACTTATAATAACAATAGCCTTCCGAGATAAGTTGTTCGAAGAGAAAAAGATTTAATGTCCCTGAGCATTTTTTTTTTATTTGGTAAATTTGGGGAACATTACAACATGTCCTAGATATTGAATTTTATCCTTATAAAAATCACATTTACTAAGTTTAGCATACATATTTTATTCTCTTAAAACTTGGAGAACTATCCTTAGATGTTCTTCATGTTCCTTTTCATATTTTGAATAGATGAGTATATCGTCGATAAAGACGATTAAAAACTTGTCTAAGTATTTACTTAGAATAATATTCATCAATAACATGAATGAATTTGGAGCATTGGTTAATCCAAAGCATATTAAGACAAATTCATAATGGCCATACTTCGCTCAAAATGTTGTTTTATATATATCTTCATATTTAATCCTTACTTGATGATATCCTGATCGCAAATCGATCTTGGAAAATATTGTTTCACCTCGTACATGATCAAATAGATCGTCAATACGGGGTAGTGGATATATGTTTTTAATTGTCATTTTATTAAGTTGTTGATACTATGTATATAGTCAGAAAGTTCCATATTTTTTTCGGACAAATAACATCGGTGCTCCTCAAGGGGATACACTTGGTCGTATGTACATTTTGTCCAACAATACTTAGAGCTAATATTTTAATTCATTCGATTCTATAATATTCATTTGGTAAGGAGATTTTGAAACTGGTACTACTTCGAGCACTAAATCTATAGAGAAATCTATTTCTCTTTTTGGAGGTAATCCGAGTATTTCTTGGAATGCATCCTAGAATTATTTTAATATAGGAAAAGTTTTCATTTCATCTTTATTTTATTCATTTTCATTATCAATTACATGTACTACAAATATTTTTCATCCCTTACGTACACATCTTTTGACCTGCAGAGTTGTTATCTTCCTAACACTAACAACTCTCGATATGACTCTAATGTTGATAATGTTATCCTTGTCATCTACACAAGTGAATGTTTTCTCATAACAGCTTAGGATTACTTTATGTTTCTCTAAGTATTCCATGCCAATTAATATATTGTATGACCCTAGTTGTAGTACATTCAAATCTACTTGCGTTATGAAACCATTCATGCTAAATTCACAATCTTTAAAAAATTGAAAAAATTTCGTTTTGTTCCTGTAGCAAGTTATACCAACCATGATTTTTCAAACTTTTCTTTTTTTAATTTACATATCTCTACTATATTAGGTGAGACATAACGTAAACTAACACTCGAATCAATTAGGATAGAAATTAGTTGTTTTTGCAACATACCTTCTACTTCCATCATAGAGGTTTGATGGTCTTCTTGTCGGTTTTCAAAGGCTACGCTAATCCTTCGGGTACTTTTTCCATTTCACCAATTGTTGTTGCTTCTCAAACTGCATGTATGGAACTTTTGTTCTTTTTCCTCGGACAACAATACTTAAAATAATGTGGATCACCACATTCTCAACACTTAACTGGTTCTTTCTATGCAGTTTCTTTATTATAGAAAGTTGTTGGTTTTGCATTTCTATTTTCAGATGGATTATAAGGCTTATTAACTCTGTAATTGTTTCCTTGAAATCCTTTAACATTGTTTTTATGGACGAATTTTCCTCCCTTCCCCCATGGATCAAACCTTTAAACTTTATTACCTTTCTAGTTTTTAACATTCTCGTTTATGTTTTTATATTGTTCGAAACACAATTTGTCCTTACACATAGCTTCTTCAAGAGTTTTAGGATTTCCAAACTCAATCCTATATTTATATGAAGAAGGTAGGAAAATTAGAAAGCATTTTATTTTTGGTTTCTCATAAAAAATATAAGGTACATAACGAAGTAGACTCAAAAACATGTTCCGGAAATCTTTCATAGTTAGATTTCCTAATTTTCAGTTTGTAGAATTCTTTAGATTTTCCTTCATAATACTATTTTGAAAGATATTGTTTCTTAAAATATCTTTTAAAATTTTTCCAGGTGACCTTATATTCTTTAATGTTTGTTACTCTTTTAACATCTTGCCACCAAATATCTTCCTTTTCAATTAGATTGTAAATGGTCATTCTTTCCTTTAATGCACTTGAGTAAATATATATTTGGAAATATTTTTGCATACCAGACAACCAAGCTTCTACCTCTAAACTAGTTTCTACTTCACCATCAAAGATTACATGTTTTATATTTTTAAATTCACCCATGATCCCATACTGATGTTTATATTTATTTTTAGTTTTTAATCTATTATTAGTGTTGGACACACCTACCACACTTAGAGGGGGGGTGAATGAGTGTGGGGCTCTCTTTCCCAAAACTTTCCTCTTGCACAAAAACTCATCAATTAGCATTCAACATTTATTCATTACCCATTGTTGTCATTTATAACTAGTTATATGTGAGCACATATCAACAAC
>SNQJ01S0016978.1:177660-195647 GCA_010110895.2 Picea sitchensis
TGCGACACCTTCTGAGCCGTATCAGTAGTCTCGGGCTGTTTAAAGGCACAGTTCCACTACTGCGACTCTACTGACGGATTCCTTCGAGTCGGTGACCGTACTGTGCCTAACCCCTGGTGTCTGTCTCTGGCTATCGCCTTTAGTTGCCCGCCTCCTGTTCAGGGGTGTTCTGCTTCTTGTTGTCGTTATGATAAGTTGGGTCATCTTGATTGTATTCATCTGACTTGTGTCCTGTCGGTTCGAGTGTTGACCTAGAGTCGAGGGGGAGTTGCTTCTTCTACTCCCACGCACACACTTGAAAAAAAAATTTCACCGGTTGACTGGGTAGATGTCCTTAGCATTGAGGGTTGTTACAATATGNTTAGATTAGGAGAGTGCTAGGTAGAAAACCCTAAATATTGATTGCTTGAGATTATGAAATAAAATGGTTCTTCAATAACCTGAATACAATCTTTATGTGTAGCAAAATTCCTTTTACAATAAGAAAATATTGATGGAGGGCTTCAACATAATAATTAAATTGTGATCAACATCACACACAATCTTCTTAATCATATATAAATGCATCCATATCTTCTTCACAAGAAATAGGAGATAATGATTTGATAATATCAAAGAATTTGAAAAGAGTGTTGTTTTCAATATCAAAGGAGAATTTTATAGGTCAACCTCAAATATATCATACTTAAAACTCAAGGTTACAAGATACAGTCAAGATCAACCCCAAAGAAATTCTTCGTGGAGTTTATTCATGAAAAATATTCTTCATTAAAAAATATTTGATAGTCATGCATATGGATGTAAATACTCCATGATCATACAAGAAATGATTGTAGAAGAATACAAGAAGAACACTCAAGAACTCATCGTTGTGCCCAACTCAGATATTTAAGCATAAAGTTATGAGAAATGGTGTAGAAGAAGAAAAAGAGTGGAGAACATGGAGATTTATTTCCTTTGATCAAAAGCTTGGATATACATTCATGGTTGTTACTTATTATTTCTTTGATCTTCTGCCTTACCCCTCTAATAATTTTGATTCTTGGACTCCTTGATGAAGCCTCTCTTCTCTTTATAAGAAGATATTTTCTACCTACTTGAGTCGTTGGGGTTTCTCCCTTCTAGAAATTCTTGTTCAAGTTTCTTCTTGAAAAAATACCTTTAATTAATGTATCATTAATTCATGATTAATGAAATCACATCATAAGTATAAGTATATTGAAAATTAGTCCATCTTCTTTTTTAATAAAATTTTTAATTAAACTTTTATTTTCAAATTTTAATTATTTTCCCTTTAAAAGAGGATGACTGTGTTTTAATTTTTTGGGAATGAAAATAAACGTTTTAGCCATGGAAATATTTTATGATGTTATCTCCATCATATTTTCTTTCAATGATACAACATTTTCCCAAATCCATCCTTGGATCTCAAGATATGAGCTTGTGAAGGTGAGTTGTCACGCAAGCCCAATAAAAATGCATCTGACAGATATATTAATTTACGAGAAAATTTTAAAACCTTTCAGAATTTGAAACCTATACCACCATCGTCTAAATCTAAATACCTTTCCAATGGTATAAATTTTTCATGTTTTCGACACCCAGAGCTCAATTTGTGGCCTTTGCAAGATTAACACTCAGCCATCGTCGATCGATTGTCTTGGGTAAATCACAACCCTTGGATGAATTTTGTGCCCCTTCATAAAAATTCAAATTTTTATTCATATGAATTATCCCACATGCATGGGAGTGTTTATCAGAAGATGGTATATAAATTTAAGTACAACATATACTTAATAAGAGACAAATATAGAGAATATTACGGAGCTTGGTGGATTTGACCCTTAGCAAATTGTTGAATAAAATAATAATTTTGGAATCCCATCGTCATCCACCTCACACCCAGTGACCATGATGAGTCATCCAGTAAGATGTCCCCACATGCAATAAATTGGTTGACTACCACAACATTCAATCAGATTGCATCATACATATATTTTTGTATGTTTCCATGTGTAATGCTCCAATAAGAATATTCCACGTGTCTCCCTCCATGAGTTGCAATGTGTCACAATTACATGCTTCTATGTTGAATTCTCTTATTGGTTCATGGTTTAAATGGAGAGACATTTTGAAGAATGGTTAAGTATAGGAGAGAAAGAGGAAGGGTAAGTGAGGAGAAGGGGGAGGATTTGTACACAACAGAAGTTAAAAGGGTAGTTTATAGGCTACAGGAATGGGTTTGTGGATTGGGGAGTGAGGTGAGTAACAAAGTGAGGGATGGCTACTGTCTTCCTGACTGTGAGCTATATTATTTTGAAAAACATTTAAGTAGGGAGATGGTAAGGAGATGAGAGGGTGTTGGGGTAATTTGTAGGTGGAAGAGCGATAAGGGTGACCTAGGGTGATGTAGGGGGGAAGGTAAAGTGTAGGCATCATAGTTAGGATCATGGTGGGTTTGCAAGGATGGGACAGTGAGGAAAGTAAGGAGATGATTCCTCCAACCCGTGAATCCGCCATCCATGAAAAATGGATAAGTAATGATTCTTCTCGGATGGGCTCGTGAAAATGAGAAAATACAAAAGTAAGAGTTTGTGAGTTCATAAACCTGTGAGTCCATGAATATGATAAATTGACTAAGTATGGAAAGGAGAAGAGGGGAGAGGGAAAAATGGGAAAACGATTAAGTATGAGAATAGTATAAATAGAATGGAAAAGATAAAAATGGTTAAGTGTAATGATAGAAGGTGAGGGAAATAAGTGATGAGAGAACTTAGTCATAATTCAAAAATGCAGACGAGAACATGAAACATAGAAAAATTCTTAATAATATCTTCGTCAAACCTTTTGAAAAAATATTGAATAACTTAAACATACATAAATATATTTTTGATCCAAAAAATGCATGACAAAGCTGTGATTGAGGGATGCAGAATGAACTTATAAAGTTTAGAAAAATATCTTCTTTTGATATCAAGGACTCTATGAATCCAAGGTCAACAATTGGCTCCAACTACGAGATAGTGGCCCTTTATGGGTTACTAAGAACATCTCAAGACCAAATGCCTTCTCCATTGTGCTATGGATTCATGTTCAAAATGAACTCTTATGATTCTTATTCTTTCATGGAGTTATCTTCAAAATTCAATATAAAGATTTCCTTATTATGCAAAACTTAATTGAAGAAACCAAATATGTACATACATGATCTACCTACCCTAACATACTTGAAAGAAAGGGGAACCTTAGGTGTATGCATATTTACAATGGAGCCATTCAAGCATTGATCTAATTTGTGGAATGAACTCCAAAATCCTAAGAGATGTTTGGACTTGTACCAATTAGTCATGGGAACTCTCAAAATGTATTGGAGAAAAATTATACCAAGTATGGTGAAGATTTGATTGCGTAGTTTTACCAACAATGCTATGGAACCATAATTCAATGAAATAAATTATTGGTCGGTCAAAAATACCATTGTATTTGATTGGATGATTATTTTTCAACATAAGAATACATTCTTCCTTTTCCGTATTTACGTCCACTTCAAAGGTTTTGATTCATCAAAAATCTCTTCAAAATATTCTTCTTTCTTGTAAAGGTGATCTTGCTCATCATTCTTCTTAATATGCATTTCTTCCATCAATTCTTCTTGTTGCAAGCTCTCTTGTGATGTTTCATCATTTATTACATGGATGAAATATTCTTGTGTATTTGGTGGAGGCTCCTCAATTTCATTTCCTAATTTACTGCTTGAAATATCTTCATATGGAGTATATAGGAGGATGGAATTCTCTTATTGTAATTTGGAATTTTCATCCTCCTCTTCAACAACATGACTTGTATTAGAAATGTAATCCGCTCTTTCATTAGATTCTTATTTGAAATTGGTGACTTTGTTAGCTTTCTTCCATATTGGAGAGGATGGGTGGGAAGCAACATTTAAAACATCATCAAAAGCATATTAATTTACTTTTGGAATGAACTTTTCTACAAATAAATATTCTAACACAACCCATCTGGTAATGCAGTTACGGATTAATGAACTATACCATTCAATAGAATTCCCTCGTAGATTTTGTAAGAATAATCTATATGTAGCATTGTATTCATTGAGGTTCAAATCATAACATGTAATTTTAAAATTGATCAAGTGTTTCTCTGAATTTTCTGAACCATCCTCAAAGAATGTATAAAAAAATTCAATTTGAATATTGGGAATTTGAAAGTCTATTTATCGTAGATTTAAAGGGGTATTATGAAATCACCTCCTTATTTGAGTATTTCTCCCTTTTGTTGAGTGTTATAAAGCCACTGATGATCTCGATGAAGAATATAAAGAAGCGTTATGACATGAACGAAACCCTTCATTCAGAATTTTTTCAATGGAGTTTCCAGGGAGTTCATTCTCTTGAATCTTTGGTGCTTCTCATTTCTTTTTGAAATTACAAAAATGATTAGACATGCTTAAAATAAGCAGAAATTTTCCTGAATCTTCTTTTTGAAATTTTGAGTGATGGATATTTATGGTTCCTCAAATATATTAAAAATAAATTGTTCCCCAGTATGGTCACCAAAAATGTTTATGCTTGAATTTGTCAGGACCGAAATGACAATCCCACAAGGACATTAGTCCCTCTTTGGTTTTAGAGAGTTGGTACTCATCTTGGGCTAAAACATATATTTGTGATATCTTGGATTAGAAGAGTGCTAGGAAAAAAATCCTAAATCTTTATTGCTTGAGATTATGAAATAAAATGATTCTTCAAAAACCTGAATAGAATATTTATGTGCAACAAAAGTATTTTTACAATAAGAAAAGATTGAAAGAGGGCTTCGACATCAGAATTACATTTTGATAACCATCACACACAATCTTATTAATCGTATATAAATGCATCCATATATTCTTCACAAGAAATAGGAGAGAATGATTTGATCATCTGAAATAATTTTAAAAGAGTACTGCTATCAATAACAAAAGAGAATTTGATAGGTCAACCTCAAATATCTCATACTTAAAACTCAAATTTATAAGATACAGTCAAGATCAACCCCGTAACAATTATTTATGGAGTTTATTCATGAAAAGTGCTCTTCATTACAAAATATTTGAAATTAATGTATATGGATGTAAATACTAAATGATCATACAAGAAAAGTATGTATAAGAATACAAGAAGAACACTCAAGAACTCATCCTTGTGCCCAAATCAAAGATTCAAGCATAAAGCTATGAGAAATGGTGTAGAAGAAGGAAAAGAGTGGAGAAGATGGATATTTATTTATTTTTATAAGAAGATTAGATGTACATTCATGTTTGTGTCTTCTTATTTATTTGATCTTCTTCCTTGCCCCTTTGAAAATTATGATTCTTGGACCCCTTGATGAATCCTCTCTTCTCTTTTTAAGAAGAGATTTTCTAACTACTTGAGTAGTTAGGGTTTCTACCCTCTAGAAATTCCCATATAAGTTTCTTCTTGAAATATTCTCTTTAGTTAATGACTCATTAATTCCTCATTAATGAACTCACATCATAAATATAAGTATATTCAAAATGGGTCACTCTCCTTCTTTGATAAAAGTTTTAATTAAACTTTTATGTTCAAAATTTAATTAGTTTCCCTTTAAAAGAAGATGATTGTGATTTAATTTTATGAGAATGATAATAAAATTTTTAGCTATGTAAATAATTTCATATGTTATCTCCATCGTGTTATATTTCCAATGATATAAATATTTCTCAAATCCGTCGCTTGGATCTCAGGATATGAGCTTCTGAAGTTGAGTTGTCACGTAGAGCCATTAAAAATGAAGTTGACTGATATTTTAATTTTTGAGAAAAATGTATCATCTTTAAGCATTTGAAACCTGTAACACTATGTTATACGTCGAAATAAATTTTGAACAGTATAAATTTTGCATGATTCCAACACCCGAAGCTCAAGTTATAGCTTCTGCAAGATTAACCGACAACCACCATCGATCGATTCTCTTGGGTAAATCACATCCCTTGGATGAATTTCATGCCCCTTCATAAAAATTTGAATTTTTATTCATTTAAATTATCCCACATGAATGGGAGTGTTTATCATACAATGGTATATAAAATTAAGTACAACATATACTTAATAAGAAACACTAAGAGACAATATTACGGAGTCCTGATGATGAATCCCGATTCAGAGTCGAAACGTCGATGACAAAAATGACACCAACTATGGATTATCCGGCAATAAACCTCGAAAGATAATAATTTCAGAATTCTGTCGTCGTCCACCTCATGCCCAATCACCGTGATGATTCATCCAATAATATGTCTCCACGTGTCAGAAATTGATTCGCTTCCACATCATTCTATCAGATCACGTCATATGTCTTTTTTTGTATGTTTCCACGTGTAATGCTCCAATAAGAATATTCCACATGTCTCCCTCCATGAATTTCCATGTGTCACAATTGCGTGCTTCCATGTTGAATGCTCTTATTGGTTCATGGTTTAAATGGATAAAAATTTGGAATAATGGTTAAGTATAGGAGAGAAGGAAGAAGGGTAAGTGAGGGGAAGGGGAAGGATTTGTAGACAATCGAAGTTAAAAGGGTATTTTGTAGGCTGCGTGAATGGGTTGGCAGGTTGGGCAGTGAGGTGAGTAAGGGAGTGAAGGATGAATGTTTTCTCCCTACCCATGAGCTATATTACTTTAAATAATTTTTAAGTAGGGAGAGGGTAAGGAGATGAGAGGAGGTTGGGGTAATTTGTAGGTGGCAAAGGGATAAGGGTGATGTAGGGTGATGTAGGGGGAAAGGTAAAGTGTAGGAAGCAAAGTTAGAAGAATGGGGGGTTTGTGGGGATGGGAATGTGAGGAAAGTAAGGAGATGAGTCTGGAAACCAATGAACCCTCCATGCATGAAAAATGGATATGTAATGATTCTAATTGGATGGGATCGTTAAAATGAGAAAACAAAAAAATTAAGAATCCGTGAGTCCGTGAACCTGTGAGTCCACAAATATGATAAATTGACAAAGTATGGGAATGAGAAGAGGGGAGAAGGAAAAATGGAAAAATAGTTAAATATGAGAATAGTAGGACTACAGTGGAAAAGAGAAAATGGTTAAGTGTGGAGATGGAAGGTGAGGGAAATATGTGATGAGAGAACTTAGTCATAATTCAAAAATGGAGAGGAGAACATAAAACTTAAAAAAAATATTCATAATCTTTTCGTTGAACCTTTGAACAAAATCTCGAATAAGTTAGGCATATAGATACAAATTTATGATTCAAAAAATGCATGACAAAGTTGAGACTAGGGTGCATAATGAACTTATAAAAGCTCAAAAAATATCTTCTTTTGATATCAAGGATTTTATGAATCCAAAAGAGGGAAAATATAGATAACCAAATTTTGGTCAATAGGTAATTATTAAAGTTTTATCCTTCTATTATTACATAGGTTAATACTTCATTTTTTACCCTTGCTTACTTGGTAATGAATACATGTTTCTAACACTGGGAGTAATATATATATATATATATATATATATATATATATATATATATATATATACTGTGGAAAATAAATCATACCAATGAGGGAGGTACTTAGGGATTTTGTTATAGTTTATTCTCTTAGATATACTTCAATATATTTTTGTAGGGCAGATGTGAAAGAGAATCTACATAATTTTAATCCTTTAGTTTATTCTCTTAGATATACTTCAATATATTTTTGTAGAACTGAATGTGAAAGAGAATCTACATAATTTTAATCCTTTTTAACTATGTTTATTTCATATAACAGATCTACTCTGTATGAGACAATAACTAAGTTGACTTGTACCCTGTACTATTATCAGTTTGAAAGTAAAGGCTTTGTTCATCTAAAATAATTTAATTAATCTATTCCTTTAGTTGTATTATGTTATCAGTTTATTTTCATTTTCAAGTATTCTTCGAAAAGTTCCGAGAGTATATCGTTTGTCATTTAATCTCAATTTGTAATATCTCGGAATTCTATGTTCATTTTCACTTTGATATCGGATTTCTTTAAACATAAAATAATGTGCATTCTAATAATACTAATCTATAGATAACAATAGAATCTAAGTATACCAATAATGTATATACAGCCAAAAATTTCAAGAGAGTAAGAATTATTATTCTACTCATCTATTCTATAGTTACAACAATCGTAATTATACCAAATGATAAATAAAAACATGTAACTTGTAGAATAGTTGGGTAAATAACAGATGGATTAGACTGTTCCTCCCTGGCATAGACTAGATCAACAACCTACTTCCACTCTTTCACCCCCAAGACAAGTTTATGGATCCATAGAGATTGGCACCTTCATTGCTTCTCTACAGAATTCGGGAGACAAGTTTTGTGGGATTTCTTGGTGTCATGAAAATTTCATGGATTACATCTCCATTTTGGAATGGGATCCCATTCTTTTATTGTGTTAATTTATAACAATTTCACAGGCCTTAGACCCTTGTTTAAGCCTCCTTCTCATTGATCACCTGTCAATATCACTTCTACACTTGTACATTTCAGATCTCGTAGAAATATGTAACTTGTCTTTCCTTTGTTGAGTCAAACTCAGCTAGACTCCCACAACTTGCTCCATTTGCTGCCACTTGGTCACCCTATTAGGATCCATAAATTCATATTTTAACAGTATACTCAATGCATGATCTTCCTTTTTATTTTATTAACAATAAAATAATAATTACATGAGTTTTTCAATGTGATCTTAAAATATCATACAATGTTTGAAAATAAATTGAATATCAAAATAATAATAAGTCGAATTATCCTCCTCAATTTTGTCCACCAAGCCTTGCCAATATACACCTTCTTAGCCTTAGCCACTCCAATATTCATCCTTAATGCCACAATAACCCTGTAAAAAAAAATATTGTGGTAGGGGGAAAAGACTAGAAAAAAATTGGCTTTGATCAGCTGGGAAAATATCTGCAAACCAAAATTAGAAGGAGGCCTTGGGCTTAGGGATCCAACAAATCTGAATAAAATCTTGAGCGCCAAAATCTAGTGGAGATGGATCAAGCGACTCAAATATCTCTGGGCCAAGATTTGGAGGAGAAATTATGCGCCAAGCATTTCCAAGAAGAACCTCATCAGATGGAATGAGAACACTCCATGGTCCTTAATTTGGACAGTAGCCAAAAAAAATCATATTCCGGTGGTCAATCATGCCTTTTGGGAAGTCTGTAATGGAAGAACAACTTCTTTCTAGAATGACTCATGGCAGAGTTTCCCGTTCTGGTGCAATATTCCCTCGCTGACACCTTCCTCATCCCGGCTACCCAAGAAGGATTGAAAACAATAGAAGACTATTGCAAAGAGAATCCCCCTGCAACCACTTTGCAAAGTTGTAAATCCTCTATAAGTTACCTTCATATTGTAGAGCACAAGGATCTACAACCATGGTACAATCTGATCCCAGGAAAATTCAAATCCTTAAGGGAGAGGACATATTATGATAGGGACATTCATCACAGGGCATATTCAACATCTAAGAAGCTAACGATATAAAAGTGGACCATCACCCCAACCCCCATGAGAAGGTCTGGATGAAAATATGGCCAAACAAGCATTGGCCAAAAATCTGTACCTTTCTTTGGCTGGTGGCTTACAAAAGTATTCTCACTTAGGAAAATCTCATGAAGCGGGGATTCACGGGGCCATCCATATGCCCTCTTTTCTTGAGGCTAGCGGAAACGAAAAATCATTTTCTCAATATTTTCTCCTATAGATGCCAAGTCTGGGATCAATGCACCAGAGTCATGCGCATGTCAGATCGCAAGCACGAGGGCCTCAGGAAAACAATCAAAGAATGGTGGGATATATCATTCGAATATCCCATTCTTAATCGCATATGGAAGTTGTTATCACATGCTAATTTTCATTATTTTTTCCAAAGCATCTTGTCCTTGTGCTATATTTCCACTTAGATTTTAAAAACTGCTCCGTTGAGCTCCCATCACCTAAATGCTTCACTCGATTGGTCATCCAAAATAGTCACATCCTCTATGAGTCAAAAATTTGACAAATATCCCAAACCTACATTTAGCCTTAATGCTTATCTAAATCCCTTAGTTCCATCACTTCATTCATTTTTACCCCTTAGTATCATATTCCCGTTGAAAATTACAAATATTCATTTAATAATCTTAAGTACCCTTATCCTATCCACAAAGTCATGTGATAAGCCTCGTATGCCCAAAGTCCTTAGAAAATAGAAAAATGGTTTATTATTATAAATATTTTTATATTAAAATATTTATATTAATATTGGATCCAATATTCAATTTATGGCATCACATCAAATCATGGGTAGGAATCTTAATTTATAATGTGGAAAATTCAAAGGGTGGATGGAGGGCACACATACATATCGGGTGGAGAATTAGTGCAGAGGTTAATTGTGTGAAGGCAAGCAGTTATGTAAACCAATGGTTTTTGGTCGGGGATACGTGTCTTTACGTGGTGAATACTGGGGGTAAAAGTGTTGTCGAGTAAACCACTCCATCCCAAGACTGAAATAATAAATGAAACCCTTTATCATATGGTTTAGGTGCGGAATTTTTCCAGGAGTGCGGTTCAATACTGATTATGGAATTTCCAATAAAAGAAATTCTTCCTCATGGTGAAAAGATTTTATAGAGGTAAGATTTAAATTTTACAAATTAAATAGATTAATGTTTAGTTCCATGGAAAATAATTAAATGGAAAAATGCATGTGAAAGGAATACTTGGATAATTATTTATCCAAAGGTTTTAAAGAAGTAAAAGAAGAAGATTAGAATTATTTTACCAAACATGTTAAACAAAACATGGTTTTGAAAACCATGGGAAACAAACCAGTCAATGGTTTTCACAGTGAAACGGTAAATTGGAAAAAACAAGACACGGTAAATGTTTTTCACAGTGAAATGGTAAATTGGGAAAAACAAGACATGGTTTTCAAAAACACGAGAAGCAAGCAATAAATGGTTTTAAAAACCACGGACATGAATTAAATTATGGAAATTTATTTCTACAGGATAGAAAAATATTTGGGATTTTTTTTTTATTCAAATATATTATTCCCAAATATTTAATGAAAATATGGATAAATGGAATTAAATTTGGAAGAGTATAAGTGACATTTCAAAGAGAATGTGGCAGAGGAAGGAGCTAAAGCGTCAGAGGAATAGGCAGTTTGATTGTGAAACATTTTTTCTGAAAAATGTCATTTGTCATCATTGTACTCAGCTTTAGAAGATGAAACGTTTCGTTTCAGCTATTGTAATCAGTTTCTAACTAAAGGAACTTGAAATTGTATAAATGATAGAGGTTACGAATGTATTAATGGTGGTCATAAGTGCAAGGCCACAAATTCTAGTTGTTCTAAACTCCATTGTAACTTTATGGAGCTGAATTGAATACATATGCAAAAGCTTTGAAGTCTCTATGAAAAGATTATAATGGTGGTGATATGAGTTTTGTCCTCTCTCATTGTATGTATCTCCTGTGCTTCTAATTCCATTTATATTATCTTCTATTTATATTGGATAGTCAAAGGCCCATAATTCATCTTGTGATGCTCTCGACTAAAGCAATTTAAACTATGTGTATTTATTCCTAACTAATTCAGAATTCATTTCATTAATGATCTGATGTAGTTACGTTTTTTCCCCCTTTCCTCCTACACTCTGTAAATTTAAATTTAAAACTTAGATTCATTGCCTCATTTAGTCTTTATCCTCTAGAGAGGTCTACTGGCCAGTCATTTTTTTCATTCAGTTTCAGAATTTTGACTCCATATCCCTAAGTGTCCCTCCCCTTCCTTGCCAGTAACTTTATAAAAACCCCCAAAACAAACTAAACCTAGACATTGATTGCCAAATAAATATCAAGTGACACAAGAGATCCCTCTTTGAGATGAACATGCTAGTACCCAGCTCTAAAGTTGGTTGAAACAATTACCTCTATTGTTTGTTTTATCACACGAACAAATTTACATAGTCCTAACATTTTGGCGTCGTTGTCGGGGACGAAATTGAAATTTTTTCCTTGGAAAGAACGACATGGTTGAGTTCTAATTTCTGAGAGAAGTAGACACTTAGGCACATATTGGTTGTATTTTTGATCTGGCGACTCCACACATCAAAAATCATTTTGAAGGTGATTCCACTAGTAGAAGAATCCAAAAATTTAAATTTTCAATGGTGACTCCACTCTCAATGCAGAATCCATCTTCCAAAAAATCATTGGCGACTCTACTCAAGCTTCAAATAAAATTTAGAGAATCCACTGGAATATGAGATCCCTTGCTAGAGGTATGAAAGGACATCATGGGAGAAAACAAGAACCTAAAGTTGAGTTTTTTCAAGACGTAATATTATTTTTAATTACCTTTCCTGAACATGCTAAACAAATGTTTCCTTATCTGCTGTATTCAAATGATGATCATGAGAATCTTACAATTATATATACTCTTCTTCTTAAATTTGTACATATATCCCCTCAGTTTATCACTGATATTGATCAAAATTTTCTATTTGAGCCATGTGATGACCATAACCAAATTGATGATCCTCATGAAACCAAGGTTGATATTTCACCTCTTGTACTTGATCCAACACCCTCCAAGATTCAACATAGATACATCCCTTTAAAATTACCTCACATCCTTAATGATTTTCCTCCAAAGCACTATAAGTACCTACCTGTGTTTGATGGAGAACATAATGCCATCGTAGTTGAAAAACACATCCAAGATTTTTAATATTTTATAGATTTGTTTGAGATTGATCATGATGATGTTTGTATGATGGCCTTCTCTCAATCCTTGAAGGAGGATACCAAAGACTGGTTTAAACATTTGCAGCCAGAGACAATTATCTCATGGGAGGAATTGAAGAATGTCTTTTTGAAGTTTTGGGGCAAGAAGAAATATTTGGATCTTTAACTTGCAGAGTTTTATTCCTTAAAAGGGGAGAGAAATGAAACTATTTCTACATTCAGTATAAGCTTTTCCATTATTTATTACAAATTTCCCAAATCAATTCAACCCACTGAGGTTGTTTCCATGCTCCATCATGCAAGAACGTTGCATCCAGATTTGTCTTTCCTCCTGATGGAAAGAACACTTAATAACTTACAACAAATGTTCAATGATGCTCAAGATATTCACCACAATATTCAATCATGTAAACAGATTCGAAATGAGGAGTTTTATGCTAAATAACATGCCAGTGAATATGAACAGAAAATAGTTGATTGGCATATTGAGCAGAGAGTTGATAATATCATAAGTCCTCTTGAAGTTTTCAATGCTAATGATTTTGAAAAATATTATATTCCACTTATTGAAAGAGGGGGTGCTGATTTAGCTTCTGATCCATCCCATGATGAGCATGGGGATGATTTTTTTGTGTATTCATTTGTAGACAGTCAAGAAGATGAATTTGCAAGTCAGCTTGTTGAAGAGAAGGTTGATGTTCCAAGATTTTCCTTGTTAGATGACATTGCAGATGTTGTTGATTTTCCTATATATGATGAATATGATGATGATTATGATGTTAACTTCCTAGAACAACTAGATGTATTTTTTCTATCAGAAAATGTTCCTTTTCAACAGTGTAATGAGAGCAACTAGCCTACATATCACAGTTACAAAGCATAAATTATTGAATCGGTTGAAGGGAATTCTTTACCTTTATCATTTTCTTCATTTAAATTGTTAAAAGAAAATTAAAAGATCATCATTGAAGCAAAGGAATGTGTGATGATGCCAAATCACATTGATTCACTCGAACAATTTGACGAGATATTGCAACAATCTTCTCATGTGTTTAATGAGCCTGTTACTTGTTATGTAGAAGGTCTTGTCAGTTCAAAATTGTAGCCATTGGTCAAAAATGAATCTAAAAATGAGTGTGTTCAAAAATCCAAAGAAATTGAAAATTGTGCATATGATGACAATGAATAAAATGAAGAAGGTTGTGAATCAGGTGACAGAATCTTGACATTGTGTTTTGCTTCTTTCAAATTATTGAAACAAAATGTTTATAATGTTTCAAATCAGAAATCCTCCAGGCATGATGTTGAATATGAAGAAAGCAATAGACTTGCAAATAAAAACTATCTTCCACTATGTTTTTCTTGCTTTGAATTGTTGAAAGAAAATCATGAGATAACAGAAGAAGTAGGGAAGTCTGATTGCATTCACAGTGGCACTGTTTTACATCAGTAAATTGTTATCAGTGAGGAAGACCAACAACCTTCTCATGCATTTAATGATCGTGTTGTTGATTACATGGAAGATTATTTCATTTCATATTTGTAGCTTGTGCTCAACTACCAGCTTCGAAATAAATATCATGGTCAATCAACATCAATATTTGATATGGATTGCTTTCCACCAGTGGTTTCATTTCAGCCGGCACTGTATTCTGACTTAGAAGATTGTTATTTCTAGCAGTTTCAGCATATTTTTCAGCCTCTTGGTGGAAATTAGCAGGTTAAATGACATGAAAACAAGAATGTAGTGGAAGGGGTGAAACATGATTGTTGTTTTAGAGGATCCATTTGTGGTTTCGTTGGAGGCAATAAACGATAAAAATGTTTTTATGTAACGACCTCCTCGTTATGACAACAACTCTGGAAACAGGTGCAATTTTTTTTTTTGTTTAAGGTGTGTGCGCGCGTGTAGAAGTAACAACCCACTTGACTCTACGTCGCCACTCGACAGCCAACAAGATGCAACCACGACGTTCAGCACCAGAAGACTGAAGGCACACAACAAGTAACTGCAACAATATACAACCATAGGCAAAAGGCACACAACACAAACATTAAGACATATTGGGGGTGCACAGTAAGAACACAGAGGGAAGAATCCATGGTGTTAGGGTTACTATTTCTGCACAGGAAAGCAGGGCGTTTAGTCTTAGGTCTTCTCGAAAGAAGATTAGACAGGCTCATGGCTGACTGCTCAGGCAGAAACTAGTAACCCGCCCTAGAACAAGACACAAACAAGATGAACACAACAAGACGACCCCGACATATCACAGTGACAACAAGCATTAAACGCCCCTAGACATAAGGCATACAACTAGCAGCTGTAAGCAGAAAATGACACTAGGTGTTAAGTACAGTACAGTCACTGATGGAAGAATCCAACAGTAGAGTTTACTATTTCTGCATAGAAAAGCAGGGCTTTTAGTCTTATGTCTTCTNAAATCTTTTAGGGAGTCGCAGTAGTGGAAACTGTGCCTTTAAACAGCCCGAGACTACTGATACAGCTCAGAGTGTGTCGCAAGAGTGGAAATTGTGCCTTTAAATAGTCCGAGACTCTTGATACGGCACTAGATTCTTTACACCGAAAAATCACACACATAGACATATATACTAAGGTTACCTGGGGAGTCGACCTCCCACCTGACCAACAATCCCGACACACGGAAGGTTTATCAACCAAGCCCGACTTTATCTACAAGGAACAACACACTCAAAACAGTCTCAGAAATTCTATTGTACTTAACTCAAGGTTATTACACCGTAAATGTTTATTAATAGTGATGAAAGCTACAAAACACTGCCCAGAAATATTAAGCACCTTTCATTTATCTCACATATCCGGGCCATGATTTTACAATTTCCATACCTCTTATATGCTACCACCACCAGAATTAAAATGGCCTTCCAAGATAAAACACTCAATCAAACATGAGGAGCTCACAATGCGATGTCATCAATGATCATAAAGTTCAATAGTCATGCATTAGAATAACATCATAATTAAAGGTAACATCAATTTTAAATTAACAATATACATCATAAGTCAAGGTGGTAATCTATGAAATAATAAAATTTAAAATGACAATAATTAAAGAGGGCAATGTTTGGAAATGACAACTATCAATATTACAATGATAATAAGTAAAGATAGCAATTAATTTAAAGAAGTCAATATATAGATTACATCCTAATTATAGGTGACATCAATTGAAATAACGACATACATCATAATTAAAAAGGGCAATCTACAAATCATAACATTTTAAATGACAATAATTAAAAAGGGCAACATTTGGAAATGGCAACTATCAATATTACAATGAGAATAAGTAAAGATAAAAATTAATTTAGAGAAGTCAATATATAGATTACATCCTAATTATAGGTGATATCAATTTGAAATAGCAATATGCATCATAATTAAAAAGGGTAGTCTATAAATAATAAAATTTTAAATGACAATAATTAAAAAGGGGCAGTATTTGCAAATGACAGATATCAATATTAAAAAGGACAATAGTTAAGGATAACAATAATCAATGATGTCGATATAAAGAAATACATCATAGTTACATATTCTTGGTGACATTAACGCTTACCAGTTCTACCAAAATGTAATGACAACCGGTTAATATTTCAGGATATCCCTGCATGTAATTACGGCAGAACCCAAAATCTTATGTCAGACAGGTGGTCGACAATTACACCCAAACCGTCATCATGGTAAAATGCTTATATTAAGCACTAATTAAAGCTACTGGATTGTCCAACTGGCATGAGCCATTAGTCTTGTTATCCTATAATCTCGACTTAGACTGGCTGCTACCATTTCAAAGCGAAGGGAGGCGATGAGAGAGTGTTTAGGGACGGAACCCATGCAACTAAAAAGGTGCATAGAACAGGAATTAAAGAATGGTAAAAAAAAAATGCAGACCCCAATAAATAAAAACGAAAAGTAATGATGCTCAGTCTAGAAGAGAACGCAGACCCCAATAAATAAAAACGAAGAGAAATGATGCTCAGTCTGGAAGAGAACGCAGACCCCAATAAATAAAAATGAAAGGTAATGATGCTTAGTCTGGAAGAGAACACAGACCCCAATAAATAAAAACGAAGAGAAATGATGCTCAGTCTGGAAGAGAATGTAGACCCCAATAAATAAAAACGAAAGGTAATGATGCTCAGTCTGGAAGAGAACGTAGACCCCAATAAATAAAAACGAAGAGAAATGATGCTCAATATGGAAGAGAATGCAGACCCCAATAAATAAAAATGAAAGGTAATGATGCTCAGTCTAGAAGAGAATGCAGACCCCAATAAATAAAAATGAAGAGAAATGAGGCTCAGTCTGGAAGAGAACACAGAGCTAGAACCAAGACGCAGAAAAAGGAACGCAGAGATGCCAGAACAAAAATCCCTTTTTTTTTCCTCGAGAAAGCCAGAACGAAGTTTTTACCCAAAAATGCCATAACGCAGCCTTTACACGAGGATGCCAGAACGAATTTTTCATGAAAATACCAGTGATGAAGGGGATAGACAATTCGCCCTTCACCCATCCAGCACGAAATCCTTTTTCTTTAACTGTATGGAACCGGAGGTAAATGGATTCAAATCCAGATGTAATGACAGCAGAAAAGTTTTATTCTCTCGCAACTACGGAGACAAGCAATTTAATTATTAAAGGCATTACGGCCAGATATGATACAAACTACAGTAAACAAATGTTGAGCAAAAACTCCAAATTTAAACAGGTTCATTACACATTCCTAAATGAAACATCATTACCTAAATTCGTTGTGCCCGTTTGGAACTTAAGGTGCACCGCAATCAGATCAGAGCCTAAGGGCGTTACATACATGTAGACTTAATTAAATCCAGTACACAATCTTCAGGAAAAGAAACAGATATGAGTATCTATATTTAGTTAGACCTCTAGCAATCCATGACAAAGGAGAGACAACCTCCGGCTGTTCGGGGTAAGTGGATATTACTAAGGCATTCGCCCACCCCTTGATTCAAGTATGTTAATTTAAACAAAATAAATTAATATAACTGTCCAAAAATCGAGTCAGGCTTGCAAGTTTCAGTCTCAAATCGAGATCTATAACTTTTGTTGTAAGAACCTTCAGACACACATTTTTTTCAGGAGATAGTTCAGACATATAGACTTAG
>SNQJ01S0016978.1:196563-223654 GCA_010110895.2 Picea sitchensis
CAAACCTCCTTCCCATGAGGTAATGCCTCCATTTCTTTAGAGCATGAACTATGGCTGCCAACTCCAAGTCATGGGTTGCATAGTTCTTCTCGTTCTTTTTTAATTTCCTTGACTCATAACATATTACGAATCTGTTCTGACTGAGGACCCCTCCCATTCCTTCTTTTCATGCATCAATGCATACTATGAAATCTACATTTGGATCTACAATCCTCAGGATTGGAGCACTAGTTAACAGTTGCTTCAATTGCTGGAAACTTTCCTCACATCCCTCTGTCCAGTGAAACTCTTTCCCCTTTATTTGTAAGGAAGTGATAAGGTGAGCTATCTTGGAAAACCCTACGATGAACCTTCTGTAATAACTAGCCAATCCCATGAAGGATCTAACTTTTGTTACGTTCCTTGGCACTGACCATTCTCTAATGGCTTCAATCTTCTTAGGGTCTACCACTATCCCATCCTTCGAGATAATATGTCCCAAGTAATGGATCTATTCCTAATAAAACGAGAACTTGCTCAGCTTGGCATACAGTTGGTGCTCTCTTAGCACTTGCAACATCATTCACCAAGCTCATAAAAACAACAAGTGCATTTGACAGTCCAAACGGCACCACTGTGAACTCGTAATGACCATACCTTGTTCTAAAGGCGGTATTGTTGATATATTCATCTTTTACTCTTACTTGGTGATATTATGATCTTAGATCTATTTTCGAAAAGATCTTTTCATCCTTAAACTGATCAAAGAGATCATCAATCCTCAGCAGAGGATATTTGTTCTTCACCGTTACTTTGTTCAATTGCCTGAAATCGATGCATAATCTCAGTGTTCCATCCTTCTTCTTTACGAACAAGATTGGGCCACCCCAAGGCAACACGCTTGGGCGTATATACCCCTTCTTCAGAAGTTCTTCAAGCTGCAATTGCAACTCTTTCAGTTCTAGCACACTCATCTTGTACGGAGCCTTTGACACTGGAGCTACTCCAGGCATCAAGTTCATAGAGAAATTGATATACCTTTTCGAAGGTAGTCCAGGTACTTCCTATAATACATCTTCGAACTCTTTAAGTACCTCATGATCCTCAATACTTGACACCTTATCCTTAGGCATTTCCCCCACATGGGTCGCAAATAATTAATAGCCTTTTTTGTAGCACTTCTTCAACTGCATTGTTGAGATTTCTCTAACAGTAATAGCTCTAGGAATTCCTTGGATGACTCTCTGATTCCCGTATTCATCTAAGCAAGTGAATTCCTTGTTCCGATAGTCCAAGATGGCATGGTGCTGGTCCAACCATTCCATCCCAATTAGACACTCATAAGAGCCTAACGAAAAAACGTTCAAATCGACCTTCGTGCTTAGTCCATTCATGTCTACAGGATAGGACTTGACTAACTCCATGACTTTCCTCTTGGTTCCTATATCTAGCTGCACTAACCAAGACGTTTCATGTTTGCTTCTTATCAAATGCAAACTTTCTACCACTCTAGGGTCTATATAACTATGGCTAGCCTCTGAATCAACTAAAATAGTAAATGGTTGGTTTTTTATCATACCTTCTACTTCAATCATGTGTGACTAATACTCAGCTTGCTTGTTGTCCAAGGATGCGTAGATCCTTGGAATTCTACTACCCATGTCCTCCACTGTTTCAGCCTGTTGAGCATTGTGGAGAACGTTGTGGGGGCAATCTCTCTACCTATGGTTTTATTTACAACCCCAACATTCCATAGGTGGAAGCCTTGACATTTTCCCACTCACTTCAACCTTCCTAGGCTCTTTAAGAGATGGTTGTTCTTGAGGACTATTTCTGAAAAAGGGTGGTTTATTTCCCTTCTGTCTCTGTTATTTCTTGAACTTTTTCTAGTCATCCCAAGCCTTCTGAAAGGTAGGATTTTCTCTTTGTTTCTCAAATAAGCACTTCGCTCTTCTTATCATTCTTTCCATAGTCTTTGGGTCATCATACTGAATCTTATCCCCAATAGGAGGCAGTAATCCACTCAGGTACCTCTAAATCTTGACAGACTCATCTTTGATGAATGGAACATACTTCAGTAATTCCAAAAAATTTTGTTCATACTCATCAATGGTCTTGTTGTCCAGCTTGAGTTCAAAGAAATCTTTCATCTTTATATCATAATATCTTTTAGTTAAGTATTTCCTCTCGAAATACCTCTTGAATTCTTTCCATGTGATGTCCCTTTCCTTGATGCGCTGCACCTACACAAGTTGATCCCACCACATGGATGCCTTTCCCTTCAGTTGATACATGGAAATCCTGCCCTCTACATGAGAGGAATATTTCTGCAGTTCAAAGTATTTCCTCATACCCAACAACCAAGTTTCAACATCTTCCTCCTTCTTATGTTCTCCATCGAATGTTGGAAGATTGATCTTGTTCATTTTCCCTTTCAATTAATCCATCACAGATATCCTATGCTTTCTAGTAGGAGATGGTCTTGAACTACTATGTGCTTCCCTACTGTAATTATTTGGGGAGCGACAATGATGACTGCTGACACTCCTTGATCTTCTTTTCCTCTCAGGGGTCCTGACACTCTCTGTCTTGATTGAGTCACTCTCCTTTTTTAATTTCTTTTCTATTCTTTCCAGATTCTTCAACATCCTTAAGTTGAATTCACCCTACCTATTCTTGACTTTCATGAGATTTCGACTATCGACTCGGTGAGCCTGGGCATATTTCTGCAATCTTTCAATGATTTTCATCATATGTCCTTCCTTATCCATCTCTTTTCCTTTCCCATTAGAGTTTGACCCTTCGACTCCCAAGTTGGCATTCCTTCATTCTCTTTCGTTCTCTGAATTGGAGGCAATCCACACCTCTTCCATTCTCTGCTCTCAACGACAACCCTATTTGGTTCTATCACTTGCTAAGCTTCTGTAAACACATGTGCAGACAACATGGATTTGTCAGTTCGTCATTCTTAGCAAATTCCACACATTCAAAACCATTCTGATTTAAGAAAACGCTTCGGCTTCACAAATTTTCCAAGTTCTGCTCGGCTCTGTAATTTTTGGGTGATAGCTCCCTCTTTCTCCCTACCCTCGTAACCAAAGGTCGTGATCAATGCTAGACTACTAGGTGTTACTTGGGTGTTCGACCTTCGAAGAGTTTAAGGTACACACATCTATCTCCCAGAGTTTTAATTTACCGAATTCGCGTAAATCGGGTGGATCGATAGTCCATGTTTACCCAACATCCAATGTTTAAAAATCTGCTATCATTCTTTCGTCTTCGAATATTTTAGGACTTCGGGACTTCGGGTTTTAGGGTTTCGGTAACCGGGAGTTCGAAATGAAACGACCCAAACCACTGGTCACTCCATTCCCCGAACTCCGATACATGAGTTCTTGTACGAGATCCAACGATCCTCGATAATTTGGATCCAACGATCCAGATCGTTTCGGAGTTTCCTGAACTGGGAGTTCATGATGCAGCAACTCCAAANTTTCGGTATCCAGGAGTTCGAAATGCAGTGACCCAAACCACTGGTCACTCCATTCCCCGAACTCCGATACATGAGTTCTTGTATGAGATCCACCGATCCTAGATGATTTGGATCCAATGGTCCAAATCTTTTCGAAGTTTTGTGAACTAGGAGTTCACGATGTAGTGACTCCAAATCTCTTGCCACTTCAATCCCTGAATTCCGATATGGGAATTCATGTATGAGATCAATGGTTGTGAGCCTCCCTTGATCCGACAGTCCAGATCTCTCCTAAGCTTACACCTGTCAAAGCTCTTCAGCCATAACTTCCTTGCTAGTTGGCTAGATCGGACGGCTCACGAGATTTCGATACTTCTCCTGGAAGCACTCCCCCATATGATTCTACCATTGTTAATCTCTTTCGTGATTCGAGACTTGGAGTGACCAAGAATTTGGCCTGCGCTCCAAGTTCACGATCCATGAATTCACGAAATGATCCAACGGTCCTGATTATCCATGATCTGATGACTTAGATCTCATCGACATTTCGCGTATCAGGATTTCGTGTGTCACGAGGTCAAAATATTTTCCACCTTCGTCCTCCCTATTCCCGAAATGTTGATTTCTTCCTGGACAATTAACGGTCCAGATCTCTCTTAGATCGACAGTTGTGATCCAATCATGAATTCACATTTCATGAATTCTCACGAACTCACCCTTAGACCATTTCAAGTCACGAGTCAACGAAAGGTTGATCGCTCTCCACACGTCCTTTCCGATGGACGATTTTGACGAATTCAGGATTTCATGCATCGTTATTTCCACACTCCTGTGCAACTCCAAAGGGTTTTAAGCCTTGTGAACGTTCTCCAGATTTGACGGTTGTGAGGGTTCTGCTTTCCTCCCGAACAGATTCTATGGCTCCAACACTTATGGTGTGGATTTCTCTCTCTCCCTCTGGCCATATACCACACCGGTTGTAGTTTTATAATACCGCTACACCTCCTGAGATTTGTAACACGATCAAGTAGTCCGTTGACACTCAGAAACATTCTGAGGTCTGAAATTAGTCCTCCAGACACAATTTATTCTCAAAACCTCGGTTCAAAGACCACTTATTCGGCCCATCCAGGCACAGTGTTGAAACTAGGCTCTAATACCATACTGTAACACCCCTGGCCATCAACCCCATGGTCGGGCCAATGCTACTATGCAAAAAAACACTTCTGGAACACATTATGCATTCTAATGAACTTAAAACGCTTAATTACAGTTAAACACAAAACTACTGCTGACATTTTAGAGTTAATGGAAATAACAATAATTCATATNATATGCACAATAAAATACGTGATAACATTGCAAGAATCACAGGTATGCAATTTAATTAATTACAGAATTACAAAACATAGTGACACTTATCTTTGAAACTATCACGCATCACCAACTGCGTGTAGACCTTCCACGAACCTCCCAGCCTTAGACCACATTTCTCATCACTCTCAGCAGTAGATCACCCCCGACCTAGGACTAAGCTCCACCGGGTAAGGAATCCTAGGCTAGGTAAGGTTTATAGGAAGAATAAAAGAAGGAAGATTCTCTCCCAGGAACCACTTATACCCACTGCCCACAGACTCTCCTTCCCCACATGCCTGTCCCACCCTAGGAGTATACACCTTCTCTATCACCTAGAAAGTCCTTCGGATGCTAACCTCCCTTTCCTTGGGCTTTAGCAACAGACCGGACCAAAAATCTCCGAGCTCTGTGGCAGCTATATGATTCCTTCTAGGAGCTCTCTCCTTCCTTCGCGCACTCTCTCACCTGGAGAGAGTCCCTCACGGGCTTGGTAAAACCTACCTCTTTAACAACAATCACCTCCCTCACCTGGAGAGAGGTTACGCACAGGTCATACAACCAGTTTCCTTAATCTCGTTCCCGTACAAAGCAGAAAAACAACAAGGCTTAGCAACAAACATACAACAACAACAAACCACACCCAACCAAGAACTGTGTGGCCGCAACAGTCAACTGGGACAACAAACATTGGTTTCCCAAATAGATGACAGATAGACGCTTCAACCCAACCAGGCTCAACAACTACGGAACATTCGATTTTCCCAACCATCCATACAAAACAGGCTCACAGTTCTGGGTTTTAGGGATGCGTGATAAGAAATCCACGTGAATGTTGAACAAAGACTCGATAGTTTTGACATAGGGTGTACCGGCTCCTCCAGAAATCAACCCAGGCCTTTTTGGTTTCAGAGTTGCGTGAGGGTATTCTTGCAGAGGTCATACAAGATTTCCGATTCAGACAGTCGACAGTAGAATGGAGGAGGAACCCCCATCATGGCTCAAATCAATAGTTTTGAATGCATGCGCTTGGGTTGACACTTGTCACCCATGAAGCTCGTTCCTTCCCATTTGGAAGTCACTCGTCCTTCCAAAGAACTTAGGATAAAACATCACATTTACATAGCTTTGGAATAGTAGTAATTTAATATTATTCTCAAGGGTTTAAGCCCCCTCATCTTAGCCCCTCTTCCAACCTCTCAGCCCCCTCTCCCTTACCCAGGCTTTGTGGATTCTTAGTCCCACATCACTCGTTCATTGTGGTCAGTCTGCACACATACATGTTGTGTATTAATACTGTGCATAATTACATGTACAAAAAATCAGGCTCCTGGCCTTCAACACTTAGGCTCCCTGGCCTAATAACACATAAGCCCACTAGCTTATATGACTTGGCTCACAAGCCTATAAAACATAATTACAATTCATAATGCAAGCTTTATACTTCATAGACATGATTTACAACAGGGCTCGTCCTTGGGGAAATTACAATTGCGCCATTGATTATCGTTGATGTTATTGATTTAGCTAGTTGGTTTTTCGACTTGATTGTGTCAGTGGGATGTAGACACCTCCTTGTTCCTCAGAACAGTCGCCAGTCGTGAGACCTTAAATGGTCAAAATCAATCGGAAGAATCCTGGGATTGAGCGATACTTATGTGTATTGGAGGTCCTAACCTTTCAAGGTAGGTTGGGCGGGTAGTGTCTTTGTGTTATCTTTATGTGATGAGTTGATCTTGCATCGCCATTTATGATACTTGTTGTTTTTGTGTCATTATATAATGTGATGATGTTTTAATTATGTGTTGTTACTAATTATGATTGATGCGTAGGTTGTGTCGTTATGGATTACAACGATGAGTCGCTTATAATGCTTTTAATTGTGATGTTATTAATTAGGCATTGATGTGAATTATGTGTTGACGTTAATTTTCTACTGCTTTAAAATTTTTTTTTATCTTTGTGCTTCACTTTCCTAGTCATAACAGAGAGGGCATTACATTAACGAAGATAATGATGTCAATGTCACTCAATATCCAATTTAGTATAGGCCTTGTACTGCATAGAAAACCACGACATTTCCAAAACTAGATCCAGAGTGTCCCAAAATTTTTTTTACAGTTATCTTCTTGGTCTCTATCCCTAATAATAGCCTTTTGATTCCGAATGAATGTCCATTTCCTTCTTGGCTTCTTTTACCTTTTGTACTTCCTTCTTCAATTTAGCTTGGTCCTGTGGACTGAAGTCTTCATTGATACATATTCATTAGTCTTTTAAGTTTGGAGTTTTGATGAAGACAACATATTTAAGGTTAATAGAGCTTACATGAACCCGTATCAACTTATCTTTACAATCAATTTTTTTTTCCGAACCTCTTTTCTTCTATGAGGCAAGTTGTCTCAATTTGTGATTTATTTTTTAATTCTTCCTTGACTATTGAGAGGGTGTCATATTTTTTCTCTTTTACACAAAAAATCATGAGGTCGAAGGATGTTTTGTTAGGTTCATGGTTTAATTTTATGAGCTTGTTCATTTCTTCTTTGATGGGTTTGATATTCAACATAGGTTCCAAACGATGTGTAGCCAAATATGTGATTAGCTTTTCTTCTAGTTCCATAATGTTATCCCTAAGATTATTATTTTCTACTACCGCTCCTTCATGGGTTGATTACTTTTTTTTCTTGTCTTTGTTTTTCTATTTCTTGTAAACTAACTTCCATTTTCTACAACTCACTCTCCAACATTAAAATTCCATTATCTATCTTTGTCTCAATCTTGTGAAGATTTAAATTGGTTATAAAGCATTGTTTCTAGGTTAGTTTTAAGTTTGGCTTTCCTCTACATTTTTCTATTGATTATCTATGTTCATAAATAATTTCTAGAGTTATTGTGTTAGGTTTCTCCTTGAGACCTTTTGGTATGGTGAATTAATCATTTCTTTAGAATGCAAAAGAAATAAATGAATAATAAAAACCACAAAGGGACATTGTGTACCTGATTTACGTAGGGTTTTAATGCACAAGTTGCAGAAGCCAAACCTATATGTTTCACCAGGTTTATTAATTCAGTAATCAATGTAGATATTCCATATTCGAGCTTACTATATATATAAGATGTTGAATCTCCATGTTTAAGTGGTTAAATAGGTATAAAATGAGTGCTGAGAATTTTTTTAGCATGTTGAATAAATTTATGCAAATGACATAAATTATCAATTTCAAATTTATATTATTAGATTCCAGCAAAAAAATTACTGGAACGTAAGACTTTTAAACAATGACCAATTTTAAACTTTCTTAATAATATAATGGTTTTAAAAATAAAACTGAATGAATATAATCACTAACTTGTGAGGATTTTAGAATGGACAATATATAATAGCTAAATAATTTTTTTATATATATAATAACTAAATAAAAAAAAATTATAGTAAAAAAATTTAAAAAATTAAAAACGCGTAAATAAATGTCATTTTAACCCCTCATAATGATGTTGCATTACCCATTAACATCTATTTATGAAAACTGTACTTAACTTTTGAGAAAATAGATTCAATGGCTAGGATGTAGCAATCGAGGGAGCCAGAAACAAAAAAGAGGCTTAGTTACCATAATCATTCACCGACTTGATTAGCTCCAGTCAACAGGGACTTAAGGTTGCTGGTTGACTTCGATCACACCAAAGGTCCACTCCTTCATAGCCACGGCACCACTAATCACATGCCACATAATCAACCCATCCAAACACCTTTCAAAATTGTGAAAACATGGTTCATTGTTCCCGTGAGTCTTATCAGACACCATTTTAGATTCATGTAGAATTTCTTCCATAGCTCGAGCTCACAATTTTAACCTGGCTAAAGGTCTCTCTCCTCAAATGGGCCGGTCACTCTCCTCAAATGGTGACTGGTACATGAGGCTGTAGAGCTCACAGCCTCATAATTCCAACAAATGGGGCGGTAAATTTCATAATTCCAAGACATAGATGTGAAACCTATGAACCAACAGTTATCTGGTCCAGTAATGACAAACACATGGAGGAATAAATGAAAAGTAGTTAATTATAAATCCAGTCCTTTAAAATGCTTTAAAATGGTGGAGACTATGATGTGAAACCTATATATTGGAGACTATATTGTGAACCCTATGAAATGTGGTTGAATAATGAACTAACGTAGCCACTTAACCCATGGTGGACGAAGGTCCATAGATGCTTGACATTTTGCCACTCGCCACATCTTATACGTAGTACTTCATCTTGCCATAGGTTTATGAATAATCTTGTTAATCAGGTTTTCTAATGATTAATGTAGAATGGCATGTATTAGGGTTATCTGTGTAAATTCTAGCATTTAATTTGTTTGTGAACACTATGAAAAATATTGTTTTATCCTTAAATATCATACACATTGTATATTTTTAATTAAAAATTAAAATCGATTCATTACAATGGTGAACACTCATGCTTTCTAATGATTAATGTAGAATGACATGTATTAGGGCTATCTGTGTAAATTCTTGAAAAATATTGTTTTATCCTTAAATATCACAGACATTGTATATTTTTAATTAAAATTGATTCATTATAATGGTAAACACTTTGGACATAGAAGTAGCTTATTTAATATTTTATATACTAACATATAGAAAGGATTAAATAGTTGTGAGAATTAATGTTACCTAGCTAAACAAATAGGGCGTTGAATTTCATAATCCCAAGTTAAATTTCATAATGCCAAGACATAGATGTGAAACCTATTAACCAACGGTATTTAATGTTTTATATATTAAAATATAGAAAAAATTAAATACTTGTCGGAATTAATGTTACACAGCTAAATAAATAGGGCGTTAAATTTCATAATCCCAAGACATAGATGTGAAACCTATGAATCAACCGTCGTTAATGAAAATTCCATGGATCAATAAATGAAAAGGAGTTAAATTTCAAAATATTATCCTTAAAAATGGTGGAGACTATGATTTGAAACCGGAGCGGAGTGGATATTATGATGTGAAAATTAGAAAAAAATATATTAATAACAAAAAAAGTAATGTCTATTTTACATAAACTATTTTAATATTCATAGAGAAAAAGAGTAATTGAAAGTAAAAAAAAATTGATTTAGTTAATAGGTGTTTTTTTGTTTATGAGAGTGAGGGAGATGAGTAATTTCCTCAATGCCTAATATTACGGAATTGACATGTGAAATTAAAAAAAAATATTAATAAGAAAATGTTGAGTTTTGTACCTTGGGAGGTGTTCCCCATGTGCTTGTGACCTCCTTAGCACATGTGGGATGGACATTACACTTTGTACCTTGTATTTTTGTCTAATTTCACTTTGACTTTGTTTAAAGTGAAATTTAGTTATTTTTTGCCTAAAAGTGACTATTAATTCACAAAGGGGTGAATTAGAGACATAAAGTTGACTTACGAAACTTAATTCAAAGTGGGTTATTGCTTTAGATAAATATGGGGAGATCTCAATCATTGATTAGATGGGAGATGAGATGATCTCCACCATCCATATCTTAGGTTTCCTTATCCATGTGAAAGAGGGGCGCAAAGGGTGAAGGAGGGCACATTATTCATTCTTCTTTTGTTCGTTGTGAGAGGAGCTCTTGGAGGATGAGAATGAGGTCACTTTTGTGAGGATGTTTGAGCTTAGGCACTAGCTTTCATGGAGGGAGGCTACTAGCTACTTGCCTTGTTTATTTACTGGAGAGGTTTTACTTCTGTGGAGGGCGCACTGCTAGATTGGGGCACATTAGTTTTAGGAGGACTTCTAGCCATCAACTTCCAGTGAGATCAGCTACAGAGGGAGGCCATTCAATAGAGCTTCATTCCCATGGAGAGGTTTCTAGATATGAGCTCACAGTTTCAGTGGTTTTTCCAACTTGTATGTGGGGCGCACCTTCCTGGGGTGCACATGGTGACTTTGGGCTTGTATATTAGCTCAATTTGAGCTGCTATTGTATCGGATTCTTTCATATATTGTACTTTTTGTATTCCACCTTTCATTTTCCTCATATATACATATATATCTCAAACTGGTTTTCCCCGGGGGGGGGGGGTTTATCTAGGGTCATGTTGACCAAAAATACCTATGTACACAAATCCATGTATTAGTCTCTTAGATCTCTTTATTTTCAGCTGTAAAGATCTATAGGTGTGTTATATTTATTTAGGTATGCATGTGCTAACATCTGGTCTCTAAAACTACATGCTAGAGCACCCAAAATCGCAAGTATAACTGTAACAAATCAACAAGAAAATTTTGGACTGTTGGCTGTTATAAAGAAACAACATATACTACATTTGGCACTTAAAACTTAAAGCCTAAATGTGGTCAAAGACAGACCCAATAGGCAAGTTGATAGGACTTGAAAATCTTCATGGTATCAGAACAAAGGTGGCTGAAATTTTGAGCAGTTGGGACAACATTTTGTTGGTTTTCATATACATCTTCTTGGAAGATTTTTTAGGATAGCGATTGACTCATTCAGTGGTTGTTAGAGGGCACATTTTTGCAGAGGACAGTTGGGCAGTTTTGGACACTTGTCATCAGTCTCTTTTCACACCTATGCAGTAGGAGTGAGACTGATTTGACTTGACCTCTTTTCACACCTATTTTGTTAGGAGTGAGGTCAGATCACACTTGTCTCTTTTCACACCTATGTTGATAGGAGATAGACAGTATTTTCCTTGGCAGTGTGAATATCAGTTGGGGATTGCAGTTTGGCAGACATGTCAACATCTCAGATGCGAGTTGAGGACAAGATAGCAGGGGCTAGCAATTGGTCTCCTTGGAAGGTGAGGATGATCTTCGTCTTATAGGACCTCAAGCTTTGGAATATAGTCAAGGGAGTTGTTCCCCCCATTCATGTCACTGCTCCCATCTTGGTGGCAGAGTTCAGGAAAAGGAACAACAAGGCGAAGAGAACTATCTGTGATGCAATTCGTGACCATATCATACCCCATTTGACGGGGAAGACTTATGCGTAGGAGATGTGGGCATCTCTATGAAAGTTGTATAAGATCTCCAATGAGAACCGGAAGATGGTTCTTCAGCACCGACTCAGGGGCATTCGCATGCTCAAGGATGAGTCGGTAACTTAATTCCTTGGTCGTTACACTAAAATCAGAGACGAGCTTGGAGCCATCAGAGAGGTTGTTTATCCTAACTCTTTGGTGAGGCAAGCTATGAATAGCTTCACCAAACCGTGGGATCCATTTGTACGTGGCATAGTTTCCCGCGAGGTCATGCCTACATGGGAGAGGATGTGGGATGACTTCATCTAAGAGGAGATTATGCTTGCAGTTGAGGCTTCTGGACAACAGAACCATCAACAACAACAGATTGGTCAGGGTGAGGAGGATCTTTCTCTTTCGACAAAGGGAAAGAAGAAGGCCAGCCGTGGGGGTCAGTAGGGTCCCATGTTTGGGTCCCCACCACAGGGGAGTGAAGGAGGAGAGAGAAGCAGTGGTCAGGGCAGTGGTCAAAGGAGAGATATGAGCAAAGTGAAGTGGCTTGTTTGTAAGAAGTTTGGGCACTATGTTGGACAGTGCCCGAATAGGAAGAAGAAGAAGGGTGGTACCACAGCTACACCAGAGGAGATAGACTTTCAGACATAGTTTCAGAGAGAGTGTGCCTTCCTCATATGTTGCACTTCAATTGAGATGGCACCCAGTATCTGGTATATTGATAGCGGGGATTCAAGCCATATGACTGGAATTCGAGAGAATTTTTATGATCTCAGAGACAATGAGGTCAGGATTGAGATTTCTCTTGGATATGAGAGAGTGGTCAGAGTTATAGGGGTTGGCACAGTTGCCTTTCAGAGAGATGGCATGCCACCTATATCGTTCATAGACGTTCTTTATGTCTCTAGGATGAAGAAGAATTTGATTTCAGTTTCCACCCTCTAGGATAGAGGCCTTGAGGTGACATTCAGAGGCACCGAGGTACTGATTTATCCTCGGGGGTCTTCACTAGCCTCAGGATAGGTGATTGGAGTGAGGGATGGGAAATTGTTCAGATTACTTTTTCATCCACTTCATGCATTGGCAGCGAGTAGCGACAACAACATATAATTATGTGAGTTATGGCATCGTAGGATGGCCCACCTATATAATGCGGTTCTTGGAGGACTGAGAGATGGTGTGACCGAAGTGCCACATATTAGTATTTAGCATCATGATGTGTGTAGAGGGTGTGCACTTGGTAATTTTACCAAGTCATCGTTCCCCGGTAGTGACACCAGGTCAGCTGGGATACTAGATTTAGTACACATGGATGTGTGTGGGCCCATGACTCAGAGGTCCTTGAGTGGTTGTGATACCTATCTCACATTCATTGATGACTACTCGAGGAAGACTTGGATCTATTTCCTAAAGGCCAAGAGTGAGGTCTTCACATGATTCCAAGAGTTCAGAGATCTTGTGGAGAACCAATCGGGAAAGAAGATCAAAGTCTTGTGGTCGTATAACGGGGGAGAGTATTCCTCGAGACAGTTTGTAGACTTATGTGCACATCATGGCATCGAGAGACAGATGAATGTACCTTACAACCCCCATCAGAATGGGCTTTTCGAGAGGAAGAACCAGGCCATTACTGGTGTAGCGAGATCCATGTTTCATGATCGGAGTTTTCCTTTGTACTTATGGGCATAGGCATGTGCTACTGCAGTTTACCTGTAGAACAGGATACCCACAGGATATTAGGGAAGATGACTCCTGAGGAGGCCTTCACTGGTAGGAGGTCTGATGTCGGGCACATCAATATATTTGGGTGCTTGACTTTATCTCATCTCCCCTTAGAGAGGAGGACAAAGATAGACCCCACAGCCTAGTAGGGGATTCTTGTTGGATACTCAGAGGTGTCGAAATCATATCGCATCTACATTCTGCCACTTAGGAGAGTGTTGGTGAGTAGAGATGTCATATTTGTGGAGGATAGGGATCTTGCGAAATCTCTTGAGTCAAGAGTTAGAGTTGAGGATGATGTAGATTCATTGATTGCAGTCTCAGATCTTGAGTACACAAGTATCAGGGGTGACAGGGTCACCATGCACAACTTCAGGGTCACAGTTAGAGCATGTTCAGTCAGATGGGGCATAGAATTTAGAGAGAACATAGACTTCAGGATCTCAGAGTGTTGAGATGAGTCCTAAGGCAATCACTCATGGGAAGAGAGACCTTACGTCTCCGTTGACCTCTTAAGGGAAGAGGATACCAAGATGGTTTCAGGAGACCCTGAAGGAGGCTAAGGAGACTGTAGGGGAGCCTAAGAGCCAGATTAGAGAGAAGATTCCACCAGTCATATTGGGAGCATATTTGGCACTAGTGACGAGTATCAGGGATACTTAGCCACATAATTTTGTGAAGGCAGTGGACCATCAGGTATGGAGAGAGACCATGGTAGAGGAGTATGACTCCATTGTGCACAATGATGTCTAGGATGTGGTTCCAAGGCCAATGGGGAATTCAATTGTGACTTCCAGGTGGTTGTACAATACCAAGATTGTTGCAGATGGCAGCGTGGAGAAACACAAGGCCCATTTTGTGGCGCAAGGCTTCTCACAGATTGAGGAAGTCGATTATGACGAGACATTCACACCAGTTGTGAGATACACTTCTATCAGGACTATCATTTCCATAACAACAAATATGAGTTAGTGCATTCACCAGATGGATGTGAAAACTGCATTTCTAAATGGATTTATTGAGGAAAAGGTGTATGTAGAGAAGCCACAGGGGTTTGAGGTGAGTGACGGGGAGAATCACATGTATATTTTGAGGAAGGCACTATATGGTCTGAAGCAAGCTCCCCGAGCTTGGTATTCATGCATTGATACTTATTTTCTTTAGATGTGCTTCGAGAAGAGCGATGTTGATCCAAACCTCTATTTAATCATTAGGGGTGAGGGCATGCTCATTTTCATTTTGTGTGTGGATGATTTATTCATTACTGGAGCCAAGGATCTCATAGCTGAGTGCAAGTTGGGATTTTCATCAGAGTTTGAGATGAGTGATATCGGATTGATGCACTACTTTTTGGGTATGGAGGTATGGAAGGAGGAGGATCACATATTTATCGGGAAGGGGAAGTATGCAATAGATATTTTGAGCAGGCTTCAGATGGAGGACTGCAGACCCATGTCTACACCTATGATCACCAACTGGAATAATCTTAGTGCTTCAGATATCCAGTTGGTGGATGCCATAATGTACAGGTAGTTGATCGGTTCACTCATGTATCTGGTTAACACCAAACCAGATATATGTTTTGTCGTGAACACTCTCAGTCAGTACATGGTTGATTCGATGATTTCTCAAATGGTTGGGGCAAAACACGTCTTGAGATATGTTGTTGGGACAGTGGACTATGGCCTAGACTATGTCAGGGGAGATGGAGTCAGTTTGGTGGGCTACACAGATTCAGACTGGGTAGGATGTGTTGCTGATAAGAAAAGCACCTCTGAGTGTTGCTTCAGTTTGGGGTCATGACTTGTTTCCTGGTTCAGTCGGAAGTAGAAGTCAGTTTCTTTGAGTTAGGTCGAGGAAGAGTATGTGGTGTCCAGTCAGGCCAGTTGCGAGGCCATTTGGCTTCGTAACATGCTGGTTGGTTTATTTGGTCAGGAGATGTCACCGACTGTCATTCACTGTGATAATCAGAGTTGCATAAAACTCTCTAAGAAACCAGTGTTTCATGACCAGTCAAAGAATATTGAGATCAGGTACCACTTCATTCGTGACTAGGTTCTGAGAGGGGCAGTTAAGTTGTAGTATGTATCTACATATGACTAGGTTAATGATATTCTCACCAAGGCCCTGCCACGGGGCAAGCATGTCTATTTCAGAGACAAGATGGGCTTGGTGAGGAACACCTTCCTTGGTAAGAGGGAGTGTTGAGTTTTGTACCTTGGGAGGTGTTCCCCATGTGCTTGTGACCTCCTTAGCACATGTGGGATGGAAATTACACCTTGTACCTTGTACTTTTTTCTAATTTCACTTTGACTTTGTCTAAAGTGAAATTTAGTCATTTTTGGCCTAAACGTGATTATTAATTCACAAAGGGGTGAATTAGAGAAATAAAGTTGACTTAGGAAACTTAACCCAAAGTGGGTTATTGATTTAGATATTTATGGGTAGATCTCAACCATTTATTAGATGGGAGATGAGATTATCTCCACCATCCATATCTTAGGTCTCCTTAAGCATGTCAAAGAGGGGCACAAAGGGTGAAGGAGGGTGCATTATTCATTCTTCTTTTGTTCATTGTAAGAGGATCTCTTGGAGGATGAGCATGAGGTCAGTTTTGTGAGGATGCTTGATCTTGGGCGCTATCTTTCATGGAGGGAGGCTACTAGCTACCTGCCTTGTTTATTTACTAGAGAGGTTCTACTTTTGTGGAGGGTGCATTGCCAGATTGGGTCACATCAGTTGTAGGAGGATTTATAGCCATCATATTGAAGTGAGATCCATTGAAAAGGGAGGCCATTCAAAAGAGCTTCAGTCCTATGGAGGGGTTTCTAGATCTGAGCTCACAGTTTGCATTTAGAGCAGTTTCAGTGGTTTTTCCATCTTGTATGTGGGGCGCACCTTCCTGGACCGCACTTGGTGAATTTGGGATTGTATATCAGCTCGGTTTGGGATTCTATTGTATCAGTTTCTTTCATATATTGTACTTTTTCTATTCCATCTTCTGCTTTCCTCATATATACATATATATCTCAAATTGGTTTTCCCCAGGGGGTTTTATCCAGGGTCATGTTGACCAAAAATACCTATGTACACAAATGTATGTATTAGTGTCTTAGATCTCTTTATTTTCAGCTGTAAATATCTATAGGTGTGTTATATTTATTTTGGTATGCATGTGCTAACATCTGGTCACTAAAACTACATGCTAGAGCACCCAAAATTGCAAGTATACCGTAACAAATCAACAAGAAACTTTTGGACCATTGGCTGTTATAAAACAACATCATATACTACATTTGGCAGTTAAAACTTAGAGCCTAACTGTGGTCAAAGACAGGCCTAGTAGGCAAGCTAATAAGATCTGAAAATCTTCAGAAAAAAATAATTTCAATGTTGGTCAAAAAGAAAATATCTCTATGTCCACCTATTTCAATTTCAATGTTGGTCAAAAAGAAAATATCTCTATGTCCACCTATTTCAATATCATACATATATATATATATATATAACAATTGGAGTTAACATATGATATTAAAAATATTTTCATCCAATCTATGCAAAATAACTTTATATCAACTTTATCTAAAGAGTGTAGTTGAAAGTAAAACACAGTATTGTGCACATATACTTCTCCATATGAGAGAGATTTGTAATTCCTTCAATGTTTAATAATATGGAGAAAACATTAGTACTCAACCTTAAATATTTCAATATCAACTATACACATATATAACAATTGAAACAAAAAATATGCCATGGTTAAAACATTTGAATTCAACAAGCTCAACATGGAGTTGACACGACATATATATATATATATATATATATATATATATATATATATATATATATATATATATATATATATATATATTAAGGACCTCAACATAGATCATCTTTGATGCCGATAGATGCTGGTGTTAAAATGGATCTACATTGGTCGTTAACGCATTTCAATGAGCATAAGGGAGATGTGCAATACCTTTAGTTACCAACATGGTGGCCCATATAATTCAATATCTATCATGTATCTAGAGACATCAAACCTTTTAAGATGCATCTCAAGGAATTTGATGCCTCTGTTAAACAATTTGCACTGAGCAATGAACAATAAGAAATACAATATTTAATCTTTTATATGTTGGGATATATAAAGAATTAAATTGATGCAGGAGCATATACATCATCATTTAAAAGGAGGACATGATGGAGTAAATCATATCATCCAATGCATGCATGAAGATGATTTGGACTACACAAAGGAGAGTGCACCTTTTTAAATTTGAATTTAATGAGAATAAATGTAATAAATGTATAGAGGTTGAGGCCATCCCCAAAAGATCCTTTTGGATTGTAATCTCTTTAATGTATATTTGTATTGTACAGATCCCGATCTTGGCTATGATTTTTTTTGTAAATTCTCATTAATGAGATAGAAGAGTAGTAGGTAGGAAGGAGGGAAGGCTCGAGAAGCCCCTTCATGTATATCATTTATTTTTCATGTTCATTAGGTTATTGTTTCTCATTTGTGAAAACTACTTCTCATTGTGTGATAGTAGTTAGAGAGAAAAAGAGAGAGTTGTTGTTATCATTGTGTGAGACAATCATCATTGTACAAGTTTGTTGAAGGAGCACTGGAGAACTTCTTGTATGTATGTATATATAATCACTTGAATAAATAGAAAAAAGGAGATTTGACCCAAATGTTTGGTGGTGTTGTTACAATGTTTATCTGAATGAATGGTATGTTTCTTGTTCAATTAAATTATCTTTTCTATTTGTTCTTTTGTTTTTGAATGTATTTGATGATTAAATACATGAGTCTGTGGAGTTAGAATAAGTTTCAATTGTTTCTCTTCTGAGAGCTTGTGCAAGAAGTGCATATTGTACGCAAGGAGTGCATCGAGAGAGTTAAGTTTAACTCAGAGAAGCTCATGAGAGATAACGTTGAATATTTGATAGTAATAGTGCAAATAAATCACAGAGCCATGCAAGGACTATGCAGGCCGAGTTGTTCTCAAACTCTTTGATTCAGAGGAAAATAGTTGAATGTTGCATAGGTTCCAAGGACACAAGGAGTGCACCCAAGGATTTAAAACCTTGGAGGAACAAGCTCAAGAGAGATAGCAATCTAAGCATTGAGGAGAAAAGACTTAGAAAATTTTGTATGTTCGAGCGTTTTTTTTTAATAGAGTGCACAAAGGGAAGGCAGAGGTCTCATATACCTATAGAACCTAATATCAGGAGATATAGCAACCATAAGTGTCGAGGACGGATACTTAGGAAACTCCTATGTCCTAAAACTTTACAGCAGGGAGGAATGCACAAAGGGCAAACAAAGGTTTCATATATCTCGGAAAGTTAAACTCAGGAGGGGAAGTGAGGGCGATCCTTTGAAAGAAAGAGTTTCAAGAAATATACAGTGAATATCCCACGGGATATTGCCAGGGAGTTGACGACTTTCATATTTGAGATAGTTGTGTGAAGGATAGCCATCAGGGTCCTTCGGCACTTAGTGAATTCAAAGGTTTAAAGGAGTGAAATGGAGTCGAGATAGATGAAGTCTTGAAGGAGAGAAGCTATCGTGATTGTTCGTCCATAACCGACATGTGCCAATAGATCCCGTGAGGTTTGGAGAAAAGGCACTTCGGGGAAGGATATTAGACCAGAGGTCATTCGAAGCCGGAGAAGGGGGCACATCCTGAATGCCAATTTGGAGGGACATGTTGATCCAAAAAGGATCCAGAGAAGGCTAAGAACAACTTAGACGACACACAAGAAAATCAGGATGCTCAGAATGGCTTCAACAGACAACAAAAGGGAAAATATTCAATGTTCCCAAAACTCCGTGCAAAAAAAATGATCGTGAAGAGAACGTCGCAAAATTTATAATGGCGCAAATAGCCTGTAAAAAAGAGTTATAGATCAAAAGATATAAGTGGTCAAATTTCAGGTCAAACTTGGTCAAAAGTCAAAAAGTCAAGGTGACACATCGCACCACTACAAGGGTGACACTGGCACGTTCGTATAGCTGAGCTAGAATGGGACGACGTAGAAAGGTCATACAAGTCTGATTGAAGACACATGGGTGAATTAAATGATGACAAGTGTTAGTTTTATTGAGAAAATGATATGGTGCCACGTGGCACAGTCCTGGGCTTCCATGTGGCACCCCTCTGGTGGTTAGCATATGACCAAAATTTTTATGAATCCATCAGAGTCCAACCCTTGACCTCCTCTATCCCAAAGGCTTCACATTACACGCCAACCAATACACCACTACATGTTTCTTGTTTATTGAATGAAACAAATTTTATTTAAGTTGTAGTAATTGTTCATATGGGGGAGAAAAGGGTTAGGCCATGAGCCCAGCCCTTTTTTTCATACTACACCATGCGAACACCCTCCATAAAACATTATTCCACACAATCGTCGGCTATATATGGCACATTTCCCCTATATAACACATGATCCACCATTCTAGATGCCTCTACCAAACCACCTGCCAGATTTAGCAAGTCCACAAAAATTCTCGCCAAATGTTGTAACTAAACACCAACAAAAGCAGAGTCCTTGAGATTTGATCTTGGGACCTCCACTAACCTATGGCCTAATATAGCATACGCTAACCACTCCGCCAACCATCACATTTATTACTAACTACCAAAATTTTTGTATAAAAAAGGGGGCTAGGTCAATGTTTGAGGGAAGGAGAAAGGAGCGTGCCCATATGGAATTTGTACGGACTGGGGAATGCTTTTCGATATTTTCTCAGTCATTAATTGTAGAGGGAGTGGCATGCAAACCAAGGCATGGGTGTCTCTTGGTTCAAAAAGTGTCAGACTCGGATCGAGGCGTCGAGACAATCATTTTTAGGTAAAATGATGCCACGAACGCAGTGGTGGTGTTAGTTTTCTGATCTGAGAAAATATTTTGTATCTTAACTCCAGAATGAGGTATACTTATGTATTTTCCCCAATTCTTTTGTAGAGTTAACAAAAAGGCCTACCCATTTCAAAGCAGGACCCAGAGACATAGTCCACTAGGGACAAACTCCGTTATCAAGTTTTTTGTGTTCATATTGGATTATTATGTCTCTTTCCTTTTGATCTTTTCCTTATTTATGGTGTACTTTAGTTTATTCTCATTTAATACAATTCTTTAATAAGTCACCTGACAAAAATATCCCAAATCATGTTGGTATCAGAGAAGTTATCTTTGAATTGAATTGTTGAGTATGAATGCTTACTAGAGCCAAGCATAATTAGGGTGAAGGAACTCTTCAGACATTCAATCCTTAATTTGGTCGTGCAATCTGGAGGAAGAAGATGGCAGAAGAGTATAAGCGTGATGAACAAGAGAGAAAATTTCGCGTGGTCTTTTATTGCATGTCAGAAATGGTTGAACGAATGTATGGAGATTATGAGAAGAGGATGAGGAATAAAGGGAAGAAAAAGGAAACACCACCAGATGATGATGCTTCGGTAAATCAAGGGGCAGGAGGAGATCCTCCTGAGCCTCCATATTCACCTTCAAGTTCTAGTTCTTCTTCCTCTAAGAATTCTCATCACTCTTAACATTCTAACAATAAATACTTTTTTAAGAAACCATTATTAAATGTCGATGTAAAGTTTTATTTACCTATGTTTAATGGAGATGCTAATCTTGAAAAACTAGATAATTGGATCCGCTAGGTTGAAGTATATTTTTGTGTTCAACATATTGACGAATAGGAAGTTAAAGTGAAACTGGATTCTCTTCGGTTGGAAGACATCGCTCTCGTATGGTGGGAGAGAAAGCTAAATGACATAAGTAAGTGTGGTAATCTTCTCTCCTCATGGTTGGAATTTAAAACAGAGATAAGGAAGCAGTTCTATCCATTAGGGTATTTACATAAAGCAATGATGGAATGGAAAACTTTGAGGTAGAGTAAAGGTCACACAGTACAAAGTTTCATAGAAGAATTTAGGAATAAAGCTCTTGCATTGAATATTCCTTTGGATTCTTATGAAACTTTAATGAAGTATATTTGTGCACTTCACAGTTATATTCATCATACTTTTCTCTTGTTTAACCCCACTAGTCTTGATGAAGTTTTTGTTGGATTACTGAGAGGGGGGGTGAATCAGTAATAACGTAATTATAATCCTTTTTCTTCAAATGTTATATCAATGTAGAATTATTATCCGCAATAAATAAACAATCACACACATACACAGTACACTAGTGTTTTACATGGAAACCCAAATCGGGATAAAACCACAAAATGTTTTTTCTTATATGTCTTGAAGAATTACATTCATTGAAAGCACCAACTTCCTTTTTTTTCTAGTTGCAACTGGAAGGAGGCTCCAACCCCCTAGTTTCTCAGTCTACAACCTTAGGGAAGCTCCAACTCCCCAAATCTCTGGCTACAACTAGAGGGAGGCTACAACCCCCAATGTTCTCTGACTACAACCGGAAGGTGGCTACAACCACCTATCCTTGCCCCGTCCTGCCACCCTGAAGTAGAAGTAGAATGATGGAACCACTGTCCTTTGTCACTATCCTTTAATATCTGGTTATGAAACTTGTACCAATAAATCTGAACCATGTGCATCAACCATGCGTAAAAGTACGTACCCTCAACGTCAACCTATACCACAAACAAGTGCATCAACCATGCACCAACCTGTAATCAACAAGTGCATCAACCATGCACCAACACATAATGAACTTTGTACCATAAGCAGTGCATCCAACCATGTAAGTATGTGCCAATCATGTGTCAAATACTCATCAACTATGAATCATCGATATGTACCAGCATCATCAACTATACACCTCATGTATGTGAGCCAACTCATCAGCTTCTTGTCTCCTTCCATGTACTCAACATGTACAACCAAAATCCCTCATCAATTTCATCATCCAACCTACGATTTGTATCTCTATAATAGACACATTGTGTATGATCACACTCTACAAACCTTCCTTAACTTTAAAACAAAGAGACTATCATTTTCATTAAACATTTCTTTGGTTTCACATGCCTAGTTTTGGATTAGTCCAACAGCCCTAACTTAGTAATCATAACTTTGAACACGTAATGTATATAAAACTGAGACACAATGTTCTTTAGTGTGAATTATACAATTCCTCCAAGTGGCACTACTTGGAACCTCTCAGAAAATAAGTTATATCAAAATGGCATACTAAATTCTGGCTTATTACAGAGTGACATGTAGAGTCTTCACACACACACACAATGTTGATATTAAATGTTACAAAGAATACTACAGACTATACCCTAACCATAACATTTGATCTCACTGAATTTGGATGCTGTTATGTGAAGTTATGACGTTTTTACCCAAAACACTGATTTTGACTAGTTTCGGGTAAATACAAACCCTATTTTTCATGGAGTGTAACTCCCCAAAATACAACGATCCACTTAAATTTTTAACCACATATGCTTGGATATGTTTTCTCCCTTGCATAAGAAATTGTAGGAGCTGAATAGTATAGAAACAAAGTTCTATAAAATGGTGAGATGACCTGAAATAACATACCTTAGAAAGCATCAAAGAATTTATCCTTCCTTGCATTTTAAATTTCTTTTCTTCACTTTCTTAGAATTTCAAATTATATATCATTTGTATATCTCATAAACATATATATATTCAATATTCTCAAGTGTGTTTCAAATAGAGAGCCTTGCCTCTTATTTATACTCTCCAAGTAGCTTCCTTAAAACATCTTCTAGGTCACTTATTTACTTTTCCTTATTTTTAGGGTTGGGTCCACTTCTAATTTCTCCATTAAAATTGATTGATAATTTATTTTGTATTCAATTTGAGTTATATTACACTCATCACTTCACTGTGTGTTACCTTTTAAAATCTCTTAAACCATAGATTACTATGACCTTTGGGGCTTCTAGATGACATGAGGGTCCTCCAACTTCATAGGAATGCATAGTTTCAAACCGTGAGGAGTTATGGCAGCGTTATACATACCACCAGAAATGACATGACATGTACTATCCATATGGGATGTGTATCTGAAAATATATCATAAATCATGGTGTTGCATCAAACAAACTTGGGTCCATTACCCAAACACAGGGGTCCTCCAACTTCTCATGGCCATAACTCTCTAGTGAGGAGCGGCGTTCCACATACCTTTGGAAATGAAATGACAAAGACTATCCATATAGGATATTTTGACTAACAAATTGACTTTCCTTCATCTCAATATATTCCACAGTGGAAATGGGTTCTCTTACTCCACAAAGTCTTCGGGTAGAATTTCACCATAAGGGGACTTTGTGAGTTCATCCACATTTACTTCTTATGAACCATGAAAAAGAAATAATGAATCATGTTACATCAAACACTAATTGGGTCATTGCCCAAACCTTTGTGCTCTGAGTCTTTCTTCAAAGGTTGACGTGACAGAAATAACCTTAATCAAGCAATCTCCCTTTTTGGCATTGAAACACTCTTATGCAACACTGAAATCATATCCTCATGCTCCTCCTAAAACCATGCCTTTGTCCTCGCATCTGATAACCTCCTCCCCTTTGTCATCAATGGCAAGGTAATCTGGGGTTGCTCCCCCTGAAAAAACTATCCTCTTATGGTGCTTCCTCATGTACATCCTAGACATATAAGATAAGCATTCAAAAGAATTCATTTTGGAGTAGAAATAACTCAAGTCTTTGGCAAAGATATTAAAAGTCTTCGATTAAGTGGTTTTGTAAAGATGTCGCCACTTGTTCTTTTGTTATGCTCAACTTCGATGTTCTTTTCACTTGTACATTCTGTGAAAGTGATACTTGATTGAAATGTTCTTAGTCTTGGAGTGCATCTTTGGGTTTTTATCTTGATGGGACTTGTATTCTCACAATATATTGGAATAGACTCATCATGCTCTAACCTGTATATCTATCAAAGTTTGTTTTCATCCAAAGAACATGTTGTAAACATGTTATTTTAACATCTCTCTACCTCGATTATAGATAGAGATATTGATGATTCTTTCTTAATGATGCAAACCTCACCTAAGTAGAAAGTTGAATCCTTGTGTTACTTAGATGGATCATCAACACAACCTACTTAATCTTGCATCTGTGTGGGCAAGAAGTGATAGATCTTTTTCCTTTTGGATCTGCATAATCCAAACTCTTCCGTTCCTTTGAATGTCTAAAGGTCTCTTTATTGCTAATACATGTATGATTCCTTTGGTCTTTGCTTGAAATCATGCCACTGAAGCCTTGCATTATCACGTGCGGATGTTGTCACATATAGTGACACCAATCATTGACCCTATATTGCCTGATTTGTAGACTTTGAATCATCATCTTTTTGTCAACTTTAGTTTGCATGGGAGTGATAAATGGTTTGCAATCTTCCATTGAACCTCTTTAGCATTTCTCTGATGTCTTGGTTTGAAATAAAATTCATGTTGCTTTGACATGTCGAGAGTCGAAAGATGGATAGTTCTCCAAGTAATGACATTTCAAAATTCACTCTGCATGTCTTTTTACCAAAATTTACGTAACTAATGCGTCATCATCACTACACCAAAATAATATCATAAACTTCAATTAATAAAATATTACCTTGACTTACCTTGATGTAGAGGTTGGTATGTGCACTTCCTTTTGAATTACTTCATGTTGGGAATGCTTATCAATCTTGGAATTTCCTGCTCTGGACACCGTTTTAGACCATACAAGGCCTTCTTTAATTTATTCTGAAAACTGTTTGTGTCGATCATTCTTATTCTTGGGTCTTAGAACCAATTCCCAAGTGTCATTTTTCTCTATTTGATGTTTCCTTCATCCATGGCCTTATTCCAAATTCTTCCTTGTTGGCTTCTTCAAAGCAGTTTGGGTTTAGACTGTAGATTTGAGTGCTAGGTGTGTTTGTTCATGGTGGTTACTGTGATCTCAACTCCTGCATCTTTGTTCGAGATAATTTGATCTGAAGGATGGTTCTTAAATGCCTAGTTTCTAGGTGTCTTTTGGAGATACTTGTTGAACTTTCTCTTCTTAAGTAGTTCTAGTATTCATCCTCATATTCATCTTCCTCTTCTTCTTTCTCTTCTTCTTTAGATTCCATTGATTTGTTTCTTCTTTCTTTGATACGGTTTGCCTATTTCATCAATTGTTAGTTGATGCTTTCCACAACTTTGTTTTAATCTTAGATTGTAACACTTGTATTCTTTCATGACGAGTAACCAACAAGTATTCCTTTGTCCAGAAGTCAAACTTTCTTATTCTGCCATCTTCTCTTTGATGCAGCATTTGCTTCCAAAAAAACTAAAATGATTCACATTCATTTGTCTTCCTTTTAGTAGCTCGTGTGAGTTTGTCAGTGTTTTTTACGAGCATTACTCTATTTTGAATGTGAACTTCAATGTATGCAATGCATGTGTCCAAAATATCATCCAGCTTTGAATCCATTATCATTATTCGGGCCATTTATTGTACTGTCATTTTCTTTCTCAAGAACTCCATTAAATTTGAGGTGTCCTGGTGATGGAGAATTGCCTTTTTATTCCATGATTTCTACAATGATATAGAATTCCTTTGAGTTAATTCTCCTCCATTATTCGATCTTAAGCATTTGATTCTTGATCCTCTCATTTTCAGCCATTTCCTTGTAGATCTTGAAATTTTCAAAAGCCGTTTGTTCTTGAAAGCAAACTTTGATCATTCTTGTATAATCATCAACTAATAAAGTATCTCACCTTTTAAAGCCTTTGTTGTAGTTGGTCCATTAGATCAGTATGCACAATAATTAGAGTGGTTTGAATATTCCTTTGATTCGAATCTGGTCTTTGTTTTTGCTTTCCTTGTTGGCACTGATTGCATAAAGTGTTGGTTGGTTTTGTGATCTCGGGCATTTCTTTGGCCCTTCTTGGAAATTTTCAAAAGCTTCTGATTTGTTCTTGAGAAAGCAAACTGCAGTCATTCTTGTATAATCATCAACTAATAACATAAAGTATCTCTCACCTTTTAAGCCTTTTGTTGTAGTTGGTCCAACTAGATCAGTATGCACAATATTCAGTGGTTTTGTTGTTGAATATTCCTTTGATTTGAATCTGGTCTTTGTTTGCTTTCCTTGTTGGCAATGCTTGCATAAAGTGTTGGTTGGTTTTGTGATCTCAGGCATTTCTTTGACTGCTTCTTGTTTGTTGACTTTGACAAGGTTATCAAAATGGATGTGACCCATTCTTCTATGCCATATCCAACTTTCATCTTCCTTTCCTAGAAAACACTTTTCATTACCAATTTCGCTTAACACATATATGTTGCTTGAAGTTCTTGTAGCTGTAGCGGCCAATTTCCCCGAACCTTCTTTTCTTATCTCACACTTTTGTGAATCAAAAGTAACTTTATGACCTTGGTCACACATTTGACTCAAACTTAAAAGATTATGTTTCATATCTTCTACTAGTAGAACATTTTCTATCTTGTCATTCTTGTTCCCAATTCAGACTGTGCCTTTTCCAATGATTTTGGATGAATCATCATTTCCAAAGGAGACTGATCCATCTCTTTCCTCTCGTAATGTAAGAAACTTGT
>SNQJ01S0016979.1:27680-49670 GCA_010110895.2 Picea sitchensis
AGACAGAAAGAGTAAATCAGATATTAGAAGATATGTTAAGGATGCATGTGATGCATCAACCTAGGAAATGGGAAGACTACCTGCCATTGGTAGAATTTGCCTACAACAACGGCTACCAAGCATCCTTAAATATGAGTCCATTCGAGGTCCTCTATGGTAGACAGTGTAATACCCCATTCAGCTAGAGTAATCCTGCAAATAGGATTTCTATTGGACCTGATATGTTGAAAATAATGGAACAACAAGTGACTCAGATAAAACAAAATATGAAGGCCGCTCAGAGCCGACAGAAAAGTTATGCTGATCAAAAGAGAACTCCAAGAGAGTTCAAAATGGGAGACCATGTATATCTCAGAATCAAGCCCAGAAGGAGTTCCCTAAAAATGGGGGCTTGTGCCAAATTGGCACCCCGGTATTGTGGACCCTTTGAGGTCCTAGACAGAGTGGGACCTATAGCCTATCGGCTGGCACTTCCTCCCACAGTAAAAGCACATAATGTCTTCCATGTTTCATTATTGAAGAAATGTGTACATGATGTTAATCATATAATTGACTGGTCTGTGATCCAGGTGGAACTAGAGGGAGAATTTCTACCAGAACCCCAATGCATATTGGACAGAAAAGAAACCCGGCTCCGAAACAGAACCATTGCACAGGTCAAGGTGCAGTGGAAACATTTTGGCCCAGATGAGGCTACATGGGAGATGGAAGATTCCATGAAACAGGCATATCCAATTTTGTTTACTTTTGTACATGCAATTCATGTTAGTAGATAAGAACATCGAGGACGATGTTCCTTTTTAAGGGGGAGGGAATTGTAACACCCTGTTTCCCCCAGCTTGTAAATATAACTGGACTGGCCAAGAACTATGGCAAACTCATAAATGAGAATATGTGATGTAAATGGACCTTGAGAAGAGGTCAATGAATGTGAATAACATTCTGAATTTATTGCAGGACTGCTGATGAGGGGATGTGCCGAAAAAGAGACCACGATGGTGGTGGAGGGCACCTGAAAAGGTAGCGTTAACTTCCATTGAAAATTAAATACCATATTTGGACTCCACTGGCCCGGAGAACCAAAAGCAGCTCCCTGGCTCTGAAATTCAATGCCTCGCAGGCTGGTAGGCAGATGGCTTGATGAGGGATGGGATGGTGAACCGCCCATCCATAGAGCCGTCAGGCCTGATCGGCGCGAGGGTAATCGTGCCACACATAACCTCGTGAGAGGATAAGGGTATGGCAGAAATGATTGAGGGGGGGCGAGGGGAACTCTAGCATTACACAGAGTGGGTGATAACAGAGAGGAAGGATTGCAACCTTTGCTCCTGGTCACTGGCAGACAGAGAGACGCAGTCTCAGAGCATCGTGGTCTCAGCTCGGGGGTGGCTAGTGGTAAATCCATTGGGAGTCACTGAGCCTACGGTTGGGTGGAAACGAGCACCCCTCTTAGTAGTTGCACCCACTTCTGATGTTATTTCTGATAAGTATTTTATGTATTGCATCTTGAAATTCATACACTGATATATATGTATATGTATATATACTTACAACACTGTGAGATTGTGAACGATTTTAGTGTAAGAATGTCTGTGAATGTTTTGATGATAATTAATGGATATATGCTTGTAATAGAGGAAGCCATGCACGACTTACATCGATAAAAATGAATCTAATCATGCCCAGGTTGAACTAAGTCAGGTATCCAGTCCGTTCTCAGGAATTTGTTTCCCTTATCTGTATCCAGGAATGCCCCGGAATAGACCTCTTCACGGAGATTCCCTCCTTAGAAAGGTTCACCAAGAACCTAGAAAAAGGGTGTGAATGTGCAAGTCTTAACAACCCTGTGCGAAGAGGAATGACCCTCTTGAAATCCCGAAGTAGCAGCGTAAGGATAAGTATTGATCAATGGATGAGATCCTGTCGGGGAACCTGCAGTCATTCACGACCGTTAAATCGAAGGAATGAACGAGGGCGTTAATTGCCTTAACCATTTTTCCTCTATCTTTGAGGATAGCGAGGAAATCTGAATCGTAGACCCCAGGCTCCATGAGAACATCTGGACCGTTGATTTTTCCACGTCCACAGAGTAGTAGAAAAGGGCGCGACATTGGGACCGATCTTACTCGTCAGATCTGAACTAGGAATCCCGATAGTCGTTAGATCTTTAGGGAGATAGACGAGGGTTAAGCCTCGTGAATGGGGGAAAAATGGATCAGGACCGTCCATCCGAGGAGGACAGGTGGCAGAGATCCAAGGATCTCGCTACCTCAGAGGTTCTCGAGGTAAGAGCCCAAAGTTTGGATGCTCCAAGTTGCGAGTGGCGAAGCCACGAGAGGATTAGGACTTTTCACTTGAGGAGGACAGGTGGCAGAGATCCAAGGATCTCGCTACCTCGGAGGTTCGCGAGGTAAGAGCCCAAAGTTTGGATTCTCCAAGTCGCGAGTGGCGAAGGCATGAGAGGATCAGGACCATCCATCCAAGGAGGACAGGTGGCAGAGATCCAAGGATCTCGCTACCTCAGAGGTTGGTGAAGTAAGAGCCCAAAGTTTGGATGCTCCAAGTCGCGAGTGGCGAAGCCACGAGAGGATCAGTACCGTCCATTCCAGGAGGAAAGGTGGCAGAGATCCAAGGATCTCGCTACCTCGGAGGTTCATGAGGTAAGAGCCCAAAATTTGGATGCTCCTAGTCGCGAGTGGCAAAGCCACGAGAGGATCAGGATCATCCATCTGAGGAGGACAGGTGGCAGAGATCCAAGGATCTCGCTACCTCAGTGGTTCGCGAAGTAAGAGCCCAAAGTTTGGATGCTCCAAGTTGCGAGTGGCGAAGCCACGAGAGGATCAGGACCGTCCATCCGAGGAGGATAGGTGGCAGAGATCCAAGGATCTCGCTACCTCAGAGGTTCGCAAGGTAAGAGCCCAAAGTTTGGATGCTCCAAGTCACGAGTGGCGAGGCCACGAGAGGATCAGGACCGTCCATCCGAGGAGGACAGGTGGCAGAGATCCAGGGATCTCGCTACCTCGGAGGTTCGCGAGGTAAGAACCCAAAGGTTGGGCACTCCATGTCATGAGTAGTGAAGTGTCGAGAGCCAAGCATGAGAGAACACATGTAAACACTTCAAGGTGGGGCCTGTGTGATTGACGGGTGGACCCGCCTCGCCTAGAGAAGGGAGTCAATGCTCTGTTGACTCCTCTTGTCTCGGGGATTCGTGGGAGAAGAGCATGAAATCTCAACACTTGGACTTACGAAGTCATGAATGGCGAGAGGAGCTAGAGTTTAGCCTAGCCGACGGTCATGCATAGAGGACGCTGACAGAAGGAAGCTATACCATTTCGTGATCTCGGGTATTGACGATTTGTGAAGAAGACTAGAGGGCCATTGATTCACGGCTCGTGAGGTCACGAGGTGTGAAAGGCGCCTGGTTTGTTTGGCCTGTGGTCCTAACCCACGATCATAGGGAGGTGAACAGGGAAGAACTAGCCCGCACTAGACCCTCGTAGGACTTCGGGGATTCTGTTCCTTGAGGAAGAACGAAATTTTTTATTATTTAGGTGGTGGATATGTTACAGAAATGCATTTACATTTTTTTTTTTCTTTTAAATTCCTTCTTGGTTGTAGTCTTTGGTTTCTTTGTAGCAGTGTATCCTGTAACAACTAATTCCAAACATCATATCCCTTTTCATATAAAAATACTTTCATTTTTCATCTTCGCATTTCATATTTCTGACCATTCTAACCATCGAACTGTGGTATTTCGTTCTTATATAGATTGTTTCTTTCCATGATCTAGCATCCAACAGATAGACTAATTCTTGAAGGACCTCCTATGATACAAATTATTGGAATAATAAGAGGGCGGGTGGGGGAGGGGGTGAATCATTATTAGCACTTTTTACCACTTTCAATCATAATATACATAAACTTCAACTTTATCAACAATATTTAATAGTTTATCACTTATGCATTCAATACAATGTGAGAATATAATCATAAGTAGTATCATTCAAAAACATCACATCAAATACACAATACACCATAATTTACATGGAAACCCAAATGGGAGAAAACAATGACATTCTTTCTTATATATGAAAGGAATACATTCATAGGAAGCACCAACTCCCCAATTATCCAGCCCCAACTTGAAGGAGGCTCCAACACCCTATTTACAAGATCCAACCTAGAAGAAGCTACAACTCCCTAATTTACCAACTATAATTGGAAGGAGGCTCCAACCCCCTAGCTTACAGGCTCCAACCTGAAGGAATCTCCAACTTCCTAAATTCTCTATCTCCAACCAGAAGGATACTATGACCCCTTGATTTATAGGCTCAAACTTGAAGGAAGATCCAACTCCTTGTGTTCGTCGGCTCCAAACAAAAGGAGTCTACAACCCCCTTTCCTTGCCCTTTCCTTGCCCCATCCTACTGCCCTGAAATATAAGTGTAGAATCAACCTGTCACTACCTTTGATACTGTAACTACCATTGTCTCTGATACATCAATTGACCTGTCATTATCAATCTCCTCAACCTATCCCTGACACTCCCACATCAACATGTCACTGACATTGATTCATCAACATGTCCCTGTCATTGTCGCATCAACATGTCACTGTCACTGTCAGATCAACTTGTAACTGTCACTGTCTCTGTCACTATAACAAATATACCATCATCAACCTCTGTGTCTCAACCATGTACCAAAACATGTACCAAAGACCTGTACCATATCATGCATCAACCATGTATTAAAAACTGTACCATACCATGCATACCATGTACCAAAAATTGTACCATACCATAAATCAATTATGCACGAAAACCTATACCATATCATAATGATATGCAACCAACTGTTGTGAGAAATTTCACCTCGCAGATAGGTTGAACTCCCCCTAGACTGGGTTCTCTTTGATACAGGACAAAAGAGAACAAGTGGAAACTAGAGTCCCTCTTCCCTATCTATTCTATATTTTTATGCATGGAGTTTGAGGAGAAAGAGAAAGAGAGAGATATATATAACCTTCTTCTCATAGGTTGTCCTCATTGTTCTGGTGTCAAACCTTATCTAATCTCTGAGCATAGAAGCAAACTCTTGGAATTTCCCTTCAAAAAGTAAGACAACCCTTCTCGTATACTGTGTAACGTTAGATAAAAACCAATCCATCTAAGTTAAACTAGAACAAACATTCATGCATTAAATCGAATAAAACAACAATGAGGAAATATACCAAGTTATATTAATCACGAGAAACAATGGAAACATTTACAATCGTACTGTTGTTGTGCTAGAATTCCTCCAAGGTTCTCCTTTCCATCCCCTTTACGGATATACAGACTATAATTATGATGCTTTTGAACTCCTTTCACCCTTGAGTGGCCTCATTATATAGGATTTGGAGGCTTAACCACCATGGAGAAGATCACTCAATAGATCCACTAAAATTGGATCTCCAAGATTTTTAGGGAGAAAATATATGTCAAGGATTTTAGGGAAAACATATCTCTCAAGGATTTTAAGGAGGAAATATCTCTCAATATCCATCAAATTAGGATATTGGTTTGAGAAAATCTCTCAACCATCCATGAGACTCTCAAATTCTCCTTGAGATTAGGAAACTAGATGTGAGGTAGATTCTCACACTAAATTAATTTCCTTTTTTCTATAAAAGTGAATAATACATGTGCACATAGTATTTTGACCTTCATATGATAAATTTATCCCCTAACATGTCTAGGGATTATGAAAAAAAATCCCTCACTCAAGTGTGACAAGTAGGTGTGTAACATATGCCCCCTAAAGTGTGAGGTTAGAAGAGAAACTGATGGTCAGAAACTTTACAAAAATATGTATGTGAGGGTGTTGGAATACGAGAGCCTAGAGGAAGCTACAAATAAACATCAAACTATATATATATATATATCATCCCCGAGGAAGGCATACCCATGCTCAAAATAAACTGACTCAAACCATGGCCGCCAACCAATAAACTGTGGATCCATGAAAGCACTCACTAAGGATATGGCCACTAGAGATATAACGTGGATCCGTGCCTCCATGACATGATATAATTGTAGCCACGAAAGAATACACAATGGAGCTACGATATGACAAAATCATAACGAAAAAGCAATACAAAGTGGATCTATGTGACAACATATACATAAGTGAGATTGTCGATATGATGGTTATAATGGAATCTACTACATACTCAAATGAACTCCAACACATATTGGGAAAATCACATAACAAAGTGAGCACCCAACCCAGGGTCTTCATCCTGATATCGAAACAGTACAATTATATCCATGTGAATAGATGTCTTGATGTTGAACATGGTAGAAACCACTTGATTACCGGTCATTGATGTATACCATTAACAAGTGCGAGGGAAATCACCAATGATTACAATTATTCCTAAGGCACCTTAGCACATTCCAGTGAATGTGAATTAATGAGTTGAAGTTGAACACTCATGGAATCATTTGATCAGAGGCCAATGATGTAAACCCACTGTCAAAAGCGAGGAAACCTGTCATTGAGGCATGCAAGTTTAGAGGTACTGATTAGTTTCTAAGTCTAATTCCTGGATAATGTGTTGAAGTCGACAAGAATAGACTTGTCAAAGGAGGGCCATCATTTATCCCCCATCATCGACATGAAACGACATAGGAAAGTGATGTAATATGGTGGATTAAATGAGTATGGACTGACATGAGGATGAAAGTTGGTAATACTATAGAGTGGTTGGTTTGAAATGAAACTTCCCTTGAACATTATGAAGAATGACAAATGACTTAGCAACATTAACTAGAATGAGAGATAGACCAAAACATAGTGTGAAGATCACCAGGGCACTCTTCGGGTGAGTTGAAGTATTATGAGGACTCATGGGATTGGTATGACTCAGGGAAAAGTAGATTACCCAACTGTAAGAAAAAACACAAACCAGTGCCATGTTCAAGGACAACAATGAAATAACATGTCATTAAGTTCTCAAAAAATTGACCCACTTACCTCAAAAATTCCCCCCCACCATCATGGGTGAGTACCTCTTTATTTTTTACTGAGCTTGAGGAGGATAACAAATGTTCACTATAAATCATCTTTAATGAGTCCATCTTCAAATATTTAATGAGCCCGAAGAAGGAATGGTTCATTCCTATATGGGTCCGTTAATGCATAGCTTTACGAGTCCAAAGAAGGAAGACTCGGTGGTCTTTTCACGTTTTAGGGAGTCTGAAAAGAACTTAAAAACAAGACTCCAAGGATGAATTTTTCATAAGTTTAGTCTCCCAAGCTCGAAAAAGTGTAAAATAATACCTAGGAGAACTCTTCTAAATTCATGATTGACTAGAGTATGCCTTTTTTGTAGTTATTCTCTCAGTCCAAAAAATGGTTAAAATTACACTAGATAGACGCCCTTTCAAACCTTTTAACGAGTGTGAAAGGAAACAATCTCACTCGGGAATATTTTCCTGTTTAGAGAGTCTGAAAAGGGATTAAAGGAGACTCCAAAGAGTTCCTTTTTCATATGGATTTTACGAGTCCGAAAAAGAGATAAAATTATACTTGGTAACCTATTCTCGTGTATTTATGAGCATGAGAAAGAACAAAAATTGATATTGGTAACCTATTATCATTTATTTACGAGCACAAGAAAGAACAAAGACTAAGCTCATCAAGAGAAGAAAAATAAGTCCTGATGGGAACAATACCTAAGAGAGGATCACTCATAGCAGTGTGTCTCTTTAGAGGTATGTTGCCCCCAACTTTATTAGCAAAGGCTAGCGACTTAACTCAAATATGATTCCTAGAGGTTGGAGACATGCCCCCCAATTGTTGTTTCCTCCTTTGACCCTTCTTTATGACTTGTTTAGATTTCTGGCTATTATTAGGAATATCTTCACCAGAATGGGAGGAAGAAAGATTAATGGACATAGGCAGAGGAAAATAAGCTTCAATTATTCGATCCACAGGAAGACTCGACTCAAATGGAGAAGGGTCTAGTTCATTTTTGAATGAGCCTGACACATATAGTGAACTATGCTTAGTAAAACTAGGTACTACCGAAGGATCAAGTGATTCAAGGGACTGTTGTACCTTAGTTGAAATCATGTTTAACGTGGAAACCATTGGGGCATCAGGAGGAGGCAAAGGGAAAGTTCCCATTAGCGAGGAATCCTTTAAGATACCTACCCCTACACTCTCATACACAAAACTAGAATGTCCCATGAAATGAACATTATTCAATGAGTTATTAGTAATCTCTGGCGTGCAATAGTTAAGTTGGTCAATGGTCACAATTTTCCCTTGATGGGTGTTAGCACCAATTCTTGCAAGGGGGTGTTTCTATTCGATTTCAGGCCCTTGGTGTAAATGCGTAGAAATGGGGTTTAAAAACCCATCAAATGCATTTTATTCAAAGTCCGCAGTCATGAGCGCCGAGCGCAACACACAAAAGAAGTCCATTTCGGGCTTAAAATCAAGCGAGCAGGCATTTTGTTTTCAATGGTGAGGATCCATAGATGGAGCAAATTGACGGTCATCAAGTAAGCTTGAGTCACAGTGTTACACGAGGTTTAGCGCATGGGCTCGTCTCTTATGGACAAATTCACGAAATGCAAAAATTCGTTTCAGCATTTCGGCTACTTGGACTTTGAAAGACAAGGGGTCGCTCCTTCACTACATTTGGAATCGCCAAAACTTGAAACATGAAATGTAAAAGCCCCCCAGGAGTCGTTTCGTCATTCCAGATACTGGTATTTTGAAAGGCATGGGGTCTCTCCTTCACTACATCTAGAATCACCAAAACCCAAAATGCGAAATGTAAAATCCCGCCATGAGCCGTTTTGGCATTTCGGCTACTGGGACTTCAAAAGACACGGGGTTTCTCTTTTCCACTGCATCGGGAAACCTCGAAACGTGAAATGTGAAAAGCCATTTCGGCATTTCAGCTACCAGGACTTCAAAAGATAGGGGGGCGCTTCTCCACTGCATTTCGAAACCCCAAAATGCAAAATGTAAAATCCCCCAGGATAGGCCCACGATCCTAGCTGGTGATTATATGAGCAAGGGGTAAGGAAGGCACCAGCATGATGTAGCCCCTTTGCGATTTCGACAATCAGGATTATCAAGCGTGAGGAGTTCACTCCCTCCCATCGCCGATACCCAAAATCCATGAAGTACCTTTGGTTTTAGAGCAAGGTCATAGCCCACTATCATATAGAAAGTAGGGCCAAAGGGAAAAGATAGGTGCCTATTCAGACCACAAACGACTAAGAGTTGGATAAGGAAGAAATCCTGGCCATCGATGTTAAGGGAAAATCAATTCATTTGTTTGGATAGGGCGATTTCGCAACACAGGGTATCAGGGAATCTGGACACAGCATGAGGAAATCCCCGAAAGGAAAACGCCGAAGCATCCTTGAAGACAATTGCATGGTCCTGTAGTTACGTTGAGAATGAAACCTGAAGAAATGAAGGCTGGCCTCCAAGCTTTGGAAAGCCGACATGTGGTCACTCTCTACGTATTCAATCTTGACCACCCTCCATGGAAGAAGCATTTAATGAATATTGAGAAGGTGGTTGAGACCTCAGCTCAACCCATAAATGGAAGGCATGGGGGGGGGTCATAAGTAGTCAGCTCGTGGTACTCTGATGGATAGATTCCTTGCAGAAGCCATGTCATCTGAAGTGGTGTCAGACAAGAAGCTGCATGTACAGTCTAAAGGAAGATCATGCGCACGTAAAGCCTTAAATGAAGTATCTCATCTACCCTCCTGGGGCCAAGGAGGTGAATTTCTTTGAGTATATAAACTGGGTTTTGATATTTTTGTAAGGATGGATGGTAGAGCAAAGCTCCCAATTATAAAGATTTAACGAGGCCTCTGGTTCCCTGGTTATAGATTGATATTTGAGACTTATTATTCAATGGATGCCAACATCTTCCTCCCCTTTTCCCTATGAATCTTAAGATCCTGGGCATGGATGATCCAGTCGAGTGTTGTAATCACTATATAATGTGTGTTTGATTATATTAGTTTTGCAGCATCTTAATTTTCTTGAAGTTTTTCAGATATGAGAGGGTCTCATATTTGTGACTTTTCCCCCTTTTAAAGGCTGTTGGAAGATCGAATGTCCAGAGCAGACTTTATTTCCTCTGTCTTTCCCTCCACTTACTCACTAGTATGTAAAATTTATGGCTTAAATTAGATCAAGACCTCACCTGTCTTAGTTGTTCCAACCCAGTTTCCTGAGTTAGAATGATATTGTTCTGATTTTACTTCCATTCATCACCCTTTATCAACAAATCATGACATTTAACTTGATGGGCCTCAGGCTTACTCTTGCTACAATCGAGGAGTGAATTTTGACTCCAACATTTCGGGTTCCATTGCCGGGGATGAAGTTGAAAATTTTCCCTGGGATTGAACGACATTGAGCCTCTGATTTTGAAGGTGCGTCAGGCATCATAGCCCTACGAGATTGCTATTGTGCACCTGGCGACTCCATTGTGACGACTCCACTATGGTGAACCTGTTTCTTTAGTTGTGGCTTTCAGAGGTAGACATACGTGGTCCCATCCACAGCTGCCTCTAGCTGCACCTGAAGCTGATTTGGAGGTGATTATCACAAAAGGAAAGGCCTATGAAGGAGAAACTTCCACCGCTGAACCAGGTATTTTTCCCTCTCCTTCTGTAGAAACTACATTTTCTTCTTCTCATCCTCCTAGTAGACCTTTTTCTGAAGTTTCTCTCTTCCTGAGTTTCGAAAGTGTTCCTACCAAGTTTTCCCCTCCTGGTCTGGGATTGGAGGGAGAAATACTTGTCACTCCCCTCTCCCCTTCAACTATACCTTGGCGTAGACTCAGGACCACAAAATATTTCCCCACCCCTAGCTTTACCACTCCTCCTCTTATTACTATTTTTTCTACTGCAAAGAGAGAAGCATCTGTTGAATCAAGCCCCTTAGCCTTCTCTCTGAATCCCCCATTGTTTCCCCTTTCACCTGGAAGCTCCTTTCCAGTATCCCCTATTAGAGCTCCCTATCCTCTGAGTTATCCTCCACCTAATAGTCCTATGGCAGGAGAAAATCCCCCCATCACTAGAATGGAGGCTATAATAGTTGCTAGGTATGCTCCCCTTATGTTACCTCAGTCTCTCAATGCCATTCCAATAGACGGCTACCTTAAGCAACTACCCAAGTTTAGAGGCGAAGGGGACATAGCTGCAAAACAACACCTTGAAGCCTTTTACAGTTTTACAGATGATCATGTTATCATGCATGTAGGCGTAAGGATGAGGATTTTTGTCCATAGCCTTGAAGGCGAGGCTAGAAAATGGTTTAGGGCCCTGCCTCCTAGGTCTATTGATGGGAGTGAGGCTTTGGATAATGCCTTTTTGAGATAGTGGAGAGACAAAAAAGACTTCATGTATTACATGACAGAGTTTGGGTCTTTGAAGAGAAAGGAAGGAGAGTCTGTCTCTAACTTCTCCAAGAGATTCAATAAAATGTACAATAAGATCCCCGCTAAGATAAATCCCTCAGAAGCCTTTGCTAAAATCACCTATGCTAATGCTTTTGATCCCAATTTTTGTCTCCTTTTAAGGGAAAGGAGAGCAACTACTCTGGCTCACATGCAGGATGCAGCTGTGGAAGTAGAATCTAACATATTGGTTGTTGATCGACTCAGGAATAAGGCTAATAGAGACATATCCAGGAAGAGACCTGAAGCTGCCCCATCCAATTCCTCTCCCCTTCCCCTTTAGACGGACGAGGTAACTAAAGTGCTAAAATCGATTTCAGCTAGAATCGAAAGGTGGGAGTTAGAAGGGAAGCCCATGTACATAAATCCTTAAAATACTGATAACAGAGGCTTCAGGAGGCCTAGCAACAATGTGCCATAGGCTTTGCCAAGGGAACAAAGGATCAAAGATAGAGATGATCAAAGGATTCAAACCCCTCTCCAAAATAACCTAGTTTCTCATGAGGAAGGAGAGGAGATACATGAGCTCGACCCTTAAATTCACTGTATTGAAGAAACTTCCCCTTTTCCCCATTTGACTCAATCTGCATACCAAGAATCCCTTATGAACATTCAAATCAATGAGTTGAGTAAAGGGGAAAAGGCCAACAAAACTCCTAACAGATACCATCTCAGGTCAAAGAATAAAGAAGGGAATTTTGATAGCCATGATCAACCTCTCATAGCGGAAAGGCCTGCTAAGCATGCAACAATCACTACTAAAGAAAAGAAAACTCAGAATCCTTCGCCAACAGACAAAGAACCTATCTCTGAGGTAAGGGAAGCTCCTAAGCCTCTTTCTTCCTTTAGTTTTGTGCATGAAATTCAAAACATTAGAATTCTCATACCCCTCTCAGAACTAGTTAAAAATGAAGATTTCAAAAGGTCCCTCTCCAAACTGCTATAGTCTGAGTCCCCCCAGCCTTCCACAGACTCAATAAATCTTCAAGATGAAAATCCAACAGTCGTCCTAGGTCCCATGGTAGAAGATAGAGATGATTCATCCCCTCCCTTCTACACATCCATGAACATACATGATAAGGTGTTGCATAATTGCCTCATGGATTCAGGAGCTTCCCACAACCTTATGCCCAAAACAATCATGGAAGAATTTGGACTGGAAGTGACAAAGGCCTATCACAATTTGTACTCTTTTGATTCAATGAGGGTGGAATGCCTTGGAGTCATCAAAGACTTGGTGGTCTCTTTATTTCAACTGCCAATGAAGAGTATGGTCATGGACATTGTAGTAGCTGATGTTCCCCCCAAGTTTGGCATGTTGTTGTCAATATCTTGGATTAAAAAACTTTGAGGAACATTACAGATGGATCTCACATATGCCACCATTCCAGTCTTTGGAGGGGAACACAGGAGGTTGTACAGAGAAGCTCAACTGGCCTACATTGTTAGTGATGAAGCAGACCCCACCAATCATCCTATCTTTTCACTTGACACTAATTTGGGGTCTAGTTTATTGCAGCTCACTGATACTCCTGAAGCCCCTTTTAAAATCAGAAAGCAACCCATATTTAATCATGAGATACCTCCTCCAACCACCTCTATTTGGAATATGTTCTTTGACGGAGCTTCTTCTAGTGAAGGTGCGGGCACTGTAGTGGTTTTTTTGTCACCTTGTCAGGAAACCATATCCCTGCCATATAAGCTAGAATTTGAAGCTACCAACAATGTGGCTGAATATGAAGCTCTTATTCTGGGTTTAAGAGATGCAAAAGAAATGGGAATTGAGAAGGTAGCAGTGTTCAGAGATGCCGAGTTGATAATCCAGCAAGTCATAAATGCTTACCGGGCTAAGCATCCTTGGCTCAGGAGTTACAAAAATGAGGTGTCAGACCTGATTGATAATTTCTTCTTAGCTTTCAAAATTTCTTTTATTCCAAGAGAGGAAAATACTTTGGCCTATTCCTTAGCTGTCTCAGCTAGTCTGTTCAGGATCTCTCTGTCACCTAAGATCAAATATGAGGTTGAGATAAGATATAGGCCAATTTTTCTGGACCATATCAAGCATTGGAAGGTATTCGAGAATGATCTTGAAATCAAAAAATTTCATCAGTCTGTCGATGAATTTTCTGCATTGCAAATTGATCAAGATCCTGATATCGAAAGTCACCCTCACCCTGATATATTTTTAAATAAAATTGCTAATCACCATATTATTCATTTGCCTAGCAATCACATTCCAAAGGGACTAGTCCCTTTAGAAAGACTATTCGATGGAAATGACCTGGCAGCAAAGGGTAGGGTTTCAAATGGAGATGTTGATATAGTGGAATGCAACATCGGCACACAGGAGGAGACTAAGCTTATCAAGTTGTCAAGCAGTTTGACCAAAGAAAAGAGGGCCGAATATACCGAGTTATTAAGGGAATTTTCTGATGTGTTTGCATGGACCTATGAAGACCTCAAGACATATGACACATCTGTCATTGAACACAAGATCCCACTGAAGGAAGAGGCCAAGACATTTAGGCAGAAGCTAAGATAGATAAATCCCATGTTGTTTCCTGTCATGGAGAGAGAAGTGAAGAAGTTGTTAGATGCCCAAATCATTGTCCCCTTGAGATATTCTGAGTGGGTGGCCAATTTGGTCCCAGTGAGGAAGCAAAGTGGAGAAATTAGGCTCTGTGTTTATTTCAGGAACCTGAATAGGAGATCAAAGAAAGACAACTATCCCTTGCCCCACATGGAACACGTATTGCAGAGGGTAACTGGGGCATCTAGGATATCCATGATTGATGGTTTTTCTGGCTATAATAAGATATTAGTCATTCTTGAGGATAGAGAGAAAAAAACCTTCACCACTCCTTGGGGCACATTCATGTATGCCATAATTCCTTTTGGATTAATGAATGCAGGAGAAACATTTCAACGAGCCATGGACATAGCCTTCATCGGGGAGAAAGATCAGTTTGTGGTGATCTATCTGGATGACATCACAGTCTTATCTAGGTCTGATATAAAGCACTTCTGTCACTTGAGGAAAGTTTTCTTGAAATGCCAGAGGTTTGTCCTTTCCTTAAATCCCAAGAAATCTTTGTTTTCTATGAAGGAGGGGAAGTTGTTAGGCCATATAGTATCAACAGAGGGAGTGAGAATTGATCCCAGCAAGGTAGAGGCAATTCAGACCCTATCACTTCCCAGGTCTAGAAAGGAAGTTCATGATTTTTTAGGAAAGATTAACTTTCTGAGGAGGTTCGTCTCAAATTTTGTTGAGTTGGTGAAACACATCACATCCATGATCAGAAAGGGAAGCAAAGTAAAATGGACTACTGAACCCAGAGAATATTTTGTCCAAATAAAAAGGGCATTGACTGAGGCACCTATGCTGATCAGTCCTGATTATTCCAAGGATTTCCTAGTTTTTTCCTTTTCTTCTTTTGATACAGTAGCAACAGTCTTATTGCAGAAAAATGAGGAAGGGTGAAAGCAACCCATTTCCTTCTTCAGTAAGGCATTAAGATACATAGAAATTAGGTATGATATCATGGATAAGTAGGCCTATGCCTTGGTGAAAGCTCTCAAATCTTTCAGAGTCTATGTCTTTCACTCAAGAGTGACTGCCTACGTTCCTTCAACCTCTGTGAAAGACATCCTTATACAGCCTGACATAGATGGGAGAAGAGATAAATGGATTGCCAAGATCCTTGAGTTTGAACTAGAGATAAAGCCCACCAAGTTGGTTAAAGGGCAGGGTTTAGCCAAGCTGCTGGCTTAATCCAATTGCAAGGCCTTGGGGGTTAGCTTCATCAATGCTTGCTCAAAAAATCAGCAAGTTGAGTCATCCAACAAAATCTCTCAAGGTGGCTTGTCACTAGTAGAATGCACTTGGTACAGAGACATTTTGTACTTTATGCAAGATTTGAAGCCTCCTGATGGAATGGGAAAAAGAAAGGCAAGAGATTTAAAGCTCAAGGTGGTCAGATATTTCCTTATTGACCAAGTCTTGTATTGGAGAGACCCTCTAGGGGTGTTTCTGAGGTGTCTTAACCCACATGAAGCCCAGAAAGTTATGTTTGATTTCCATAGCCGCCTTTGTGGAGGGAATCATTTCTGGAATACCACAGCTCAAAAAATTCTCAGGGCTGGGTACTACTAGCCCACCTTATTCACTGATGTCTGCAGAGAAGTCAGAGCTTGCATCAAATGCCAAAGGTTCTCAGGAAAGCAGCAGCTCAAATCTCTGCCACTAAAGCCTGTAGTAGCTTCAACACCCTTTCAATAGTGGGGGTTTGGACTTCATTGGAGAAATTCATCCTCCTTCAAGTGGCCAACATAGATGGATCCTGACTGCAACAGACTATTTCACCAATTGGTTAGAAGCTTCCCCCACCAAGAGTGCATCACACAAAGTAATTATCAACTTCCTGGAGGATATCATAGCCAGATTTGGTTGTCCCAACAGGATTGTCACTGATAATGCTACTTCTTTCAACTCTGAGCCTCTGGTTAAGTTCTATGAGCAGTTCGAGATTTCACTAATTCACTCCACTCCCTATTATCCTCAAGGAAATGGACTGGCAGAATCTTCTAATAAAAGTCTAATCAAACTCATTAAAAGATTATTGGAATACAATAAGAGGGCCTGGGATTAAAAAACCAAATTCTCTCTATGGGCCGATCGAGTGACAACAAAGAAGTTCCTGGGCACCTCACCTTTTCAACTTGTTTATGGGATGGAGGCTGTGTTTCCCACTCAGCTCGCTTTACCTGTAGTGAAATTATTTCAAGATCATGAAGGAGAGCCAGACCATATGGTCAGAAGAGTTCATCAAGTGGTGGAAGTGCAACAGGTCGGGGAGTAGGTAATGGACATAGCTCATAGTCATCAGCAGAAGATCAAGCAGGCCTTCGACAGAAAGGTCTCGAAGGAGGAATTCAAGCTGGGAGATTGGGTGCTTAAGTGGGATGTACCCAGGAAGGATAGGGGAAAACACAACAAGTTTGATGCCCTCTATATCGGGCCCTTCAAAATATCTGAAGCATTCTTAAATAACACGTACAGGTTGCAGGATTTGGAGGGTGAAGAAGTGTTTAACGACCCAGTAAATGGGCATTTTCTGAAGAAATGTTTTGTTTGAGCCTTAGACGGCTCCTCTGTTTTTGTAAATATTGTTTTTTCTGTTTGTTTTTGGCTTAATAAATGACTCCATAGCCCAACAGAAGGAAACCGTAACTATAGAAGGAGTTCTTAGAGCATCGTAGGGATGACTTTATCCCCCATGGAGCCTAATGTTAGCACCAATTCTTGCAAGGGGGTGTTTCTCTCCGATTTCAGGCCCTTGGTGTAAATGCGTAGAAATGGTGTTTAAAAACCCATCAAATGCATTTTATTCAAAGGCTGCAGTCATGAGAACCAAGCGCAACACATAGAAGAAGTCCATTTCGAGTTTAAAATCAAGCGAGCATGCATTTTGTTTTCAACGACGAGAATCCACAAATGGAGCAGATCGATGGTCATCGGGTAAGCTTGAGTCATGGAGTTGCATGAGGTTTAGCGCATGGAATCATCTCTTATGGAAAAAGTCATGAAATGTGAAAATTCGTTTTGACATTTCGGCTACCGGGACTTTGAAAGACAAGGGGTCACTCCTTCACTGCATCTGGAATCGCCGAAACCTGAAACGCGAAATGTAAAAGCCCCCTAGGAGCTGTTTCGACATTCCAGCTACCAGGACTTTAAAAGGCACGGGGTCTCTCCTTCACTACATCTGAAATCACCAAAACCTGAAACACGAAATGTAAAAGGCCCCCAAGAGTTGTTTCGGCATTTCGGCTACCAGGACTTCAAAAGACACGAGGTATCTCTTTTCCACTGCATCGGGAAACCTTGAAACGTGAAATGCAAAAATTCATTTCGGCATTTCGGCTACCAGGACCTTAAAAGACAAGCGGTCGCTTCTCCACTGCATTTCAAAACCCCAAAATGTGAAATGTAAAAGCCCGCAGGATAGGCCCACGATCCTAGCCGGTGATTATATGAGCAAGGGGTAAGGAAGGCACCAACACGGTGTAGCCCCTTTGCGATTTCGACAATCAGGATTATCAAGGGTGAGGAGTTCACTCCCTCCCATTGCCGATACCTAAAATCCGTGGAGTACCTTTGGTTTTAGCACAAGGTCATAGCCCACTATCATATAGAAAGTAGGGACAAAGGGAAAAGATAGGCATCTGTTCAAACCACAGACGGCTAAGAGCCGGATAAGAAAGAAATGTTGGCTGTCGATGTTAAGGGAAGATCAAGTCATTGGTTTGGATAGGGTGATTTCACAACATAGGGTATCAGGGATTTTGGACACAGCATGAGGAAATACCCGAATGGAAAATGCCGAAGCATCCTTGAAGACAGTTGCATGGCCCTGTAGTTACATTGAGAATGAAACCTGAAGAAATGAAGGCTGGCCTCCAAGGTTTGGAAAGCCAACATGTGGCCACTCTCTATGTATTCAGTCTCGACCACCCTCCATGGAAGAAGAAGTTAATGAATATTGAGCAGGTGGTTGAGACCTCAGCTCAACCCATAAATAGAAGGCATGGGGAGGGTCAGAAGAAGTTAGCTTGTGGTACTTTGATGGATAGTTTCCCTGCAGAAGCCATGTCGTCTGAAGCGGTGTCAGACAAGAAGATGCATGTACAGTCTGAAGGAATATCATGCACATGTAAAGCCTTAAATGAAGTAGCTCAACTACCCTCCTGGAGCCAAGGAGGTGAATTGATCTGAGTATATAGACTGGGTTTTGATATTTTTGTAAGGATGGATGGTAGAGCTAAGCTCCCAATTGTAAATATTTAACGAGGCCTCTGGTTCCCTAGTTATAGATTGATATTTGAGACTTCTTGTTTAATGGATGCTATCATCTTCCTCACCTTTTCCCTCTGAATCTTAAGAGCCCAGGCATGGATGATCCAGTCGGGTGTTGTAATGACTATATAATGTGTGTTTGATTATAATAGTTTTGCAACATCTTAATTTTCTTGAAGTTTCTCAGATCTGAGAGGGTCTCATATTTGTGACTTTTCCCCCTTTTAATGGCTGTTGGAAGATCGAATGTCCAGAGCATACTTTATTTCCTCTGGCTTAAATTAGATCAAGACCTCACTTGTCTTAACTGTTCCAACCCAGTTTCCTAAGTTAGAATGATATTGTTCTGAGTTTACTTCCATTCATCACCCTTTATCAACAAATCATGACATTTAACCTGATGGGCATTAGGCTTACTCCTGTTGGAATCCAGGAGTGACTCCTGACTCCAACAATGGGGAAATTGCAAAAGATGAAAAATCAATGATGTGATAGTATTCATGGCATAAAAACAAATACGACCAAGAAATAAATTATAATTGAGGGGTGCATCAACCACTTCAATGTCGATAGAAATAGTTTTTACCTTCAATTCCACAATGAAAGACTGCAAGAGTATGTAAAGTATAAATCCACATCCATCAAACGTTTCAAGGGTGGTAGGAGACTGGTTAAGTTGAGGACAACCAATGGCTCTCCAGTAAGACAAAGACATGACACATGTGGAGGCTCCTTCATCCAAAACAGTGCGATGGATGTTTTTCCCACAAACCATAACTTGTATTTGGAAATCCAATTGGTGGGAGAGCCTTGGTTTAAAATAGTCCACATTGAACATAATCATATTTGATACCTTTGGATCCAAAACTCCAATGCTTGAAAACAAGGTTCTACATTGACTTGGATAGTTTTGTAGAACTTCAAGTGTCAACATAGCACAAGGTGCTTGCACCAAATCTTCAACAATGTTGTAGTTTTGAGCAATGCAGGCACTTGGATTAAATACCGATTTTTGAATTGTGCCCTTGGGCGGGTGCAATACTGAGTCAGAAAATGGCCTCTCAATTTGAGGAGGGGTGAAATATGGAGGGGAAGTGGACATGGAGGGTCAATAGCACCTCCATTGGCATGATAATCTGGAGTAGTATCATAAGTCTTATCCCTAGTCGTTAGACTAATTTTCTCCTTACACATAAAGACCTGAGCGACGCTTGAGGAAGCATCCCCATGGTGGGAATGACCTGCATTTCCCCCTTGTAGAGGGGTAGGATTTTGTCCAACCATTTGTTGTTGCTAAACCGGGAAAGGGTTAGTTAACATTGCAGGTAAGGAGGTACCTTTCAGAAATTTAGTGACTTCATTACGATAAGGGCAGTCTTTCGTATAATAGTCCTCTTCACAAATCAAATAGGGAAACTTGGTATTTTTCTATGGTTGGTTATCAACAGTCTTTACATTCTTGTGTTGGTTATAAGATTTCTTGGATTTATCCTTGTTTTTCTTCTTTCCTCCAATTGTTGAGATTAACCGGATTGGACCGCATTCATGTCAAAAGATTAGGTAGGAGAGGAAGCAAAGGTGGTATGATTAACATAACCTATTACACCATGGAAATGAGCATCTAAAGGTGGTTTTGATGAATCATTTGATGGACAAGGAGCATGAGAGATCGTATTGTAAAGGGTGCCATATTGGGAATAAACCAAATCAAAATATTGAGCACAAATAATCACCCACTCCTTGGTAACAACACCTCCCATAGCAACATCTCTAGATATGGGCAGTAAAAGTGACTTTGTAAACCAATTCGCTAGGAGTTGGTCTAGAATGGTATCTTTTATTAACTTTCATCGTCGCCTCCACTTATGAATATGGTCTGGAATGTGATTGGAAGTGGATTGCCTAACCAAAGTCAAAAGATCTATTCTGGTTTCATATCGAATAGGCAGTTGAAAATGGATAAAAAATGCCATTGCCAGTGAATTAAAATCGTTAAAAAAAGATCGAGGCAACTCAATATACCATTTTTCTATTGAACCTGTAAGGGTTCTTTAGAAAAGACGTAGCCGAATAGAATCATCCATCAACGAGTTTGATGGACACTAAATATGGAAAGCCATCACATGGTTATTTGGGTCTTCTCCAATTTTATTCTCAAACTTAGGGATATCAGATGGTAACTTAGTAGGAATTAGTGGCTAGAAGGGAGCATGTTGAATAGGGTCATTTGTCAAATGTGATAGGTCAGGAAGGTCCATGGTGGCCAAAAAAGGTAATTGTTCGTTGACTTGTGGTTATTTATAAAATGGATGTGGCATGGGGACACTAATGGGACCGTAAACAAGTTGTGACTATGCATTATAACCTGATGGTCCTTCGATATTTTTTTGTTGAGGAACCTAAAGTGTAAAGAACATGGGGTTTGCTGGCTGATTGGGTACACCTCCTTGCATAGGGATACATGTTTGAGTAGGTTTACCCCATGTAGGGTTCACAGCTCCTGGATATGGATGTCCAGGATAGAGACCCGAAGGAATAGTGGTAGAGGATCTTGCTTGAGTGGTTTTCCCCCAAGGTTGCTGTTGACTTCCAATAAAAGGTTGGTTCCAAATTGGTTGTTGTGTCCCTATAAAAGGTTGCCCCATAGCTAAGGATTGGCCTCCATCCATAACTTTCCCTCCAAACATAGTTACCAATTTAACGAGAACTCTACAGAATTCTTGTTTTCGGGGGGGTCAAATTTTTTACCCCATTTTTAAAAATGGTGCTACCAGTAGCACCCCCCCCCCTCCCTTTTTAGGCGTTTTTTTGATATTTTAAATTTTCTGATACATAATGTTTCCACTTTTTTTTTAAATGCTTGTTTTTTCATCTATTTTCATTTTTTTTTTCAATAGTGTTTTTCATCATTTTTCCATGCTTCTTTCAATCTTAAAAATATTTTTTACCATTTACATTTTTGAAAATAAGATTTTTCATTTCCTTAATTAATCTATGGTTCCATACTTTTTTAAATATAGTGGAAAATATCATTTTTAACACATTTTTTACCTTTACTTTTAGAAAATCAATGTAGTTAAGTAACAATATTTTTAAATATTTCGCAAAAAAATATAATTGAATTTTTTTTGATAAATTAAAAACTAAAAAAAAAACTATAAAAATAAAACAATTGAAATTAAAAATGAAAGGAAAAAAATAAAAAATAAAATTTATATAATTACAAAATCAAAGAAAAAGTTAAAAAACTAAAGTGGAAAAAAAACCAAAAAATTAAAATATATATAACCTAAGCTTAAATGAGAAAAAATAAAAATAAAAGGGTAAAAAAAAATTTATGGTCCAAAAACTTTCGAAAAGTTAAAAAACACACACACACACACAAAAAAAATGTAGAAACAAACAAATTAAGAAAAAAAATAAATAAAAAACCNATTTATATAATTACAAAATCAAAGAAAAAGTTAAAAAACTAAAGTGGAAAAAAAACCAAAAAATTAAAATATATATAACCTAAGCTTAAATGAGAAAAAATAAAAATAAAAGGGTAAAAAAAAATTTATGGTCCAAAAACTTTAGAAAAGTTAAAAAACACACACACACAAAAAAAAAATATGTAGAAACAAACAAATTAAGAAAAAAAA